>VZTT01025519.1:0-13296 GCA_013400855.1 Buphagus erythrorhynchus | reverse complement strand
GGTTACAATTCCAGATAGAAAATGTTTCGTTAATAAGCATTATTTCAAACTGATGAGAGCACTTAATGGAAGTTGATCTTTACCTGAATCCCAGCACGGTGCTGTTCGCAGCCCTGTGTGATGCCCGTGGCTGTGCTGAAAGGAGCATTTGATTAGGAATGCCTTGGCCAGGGCGAGATCTGGAAGCTTTGGAGTCTGCCTCGGGTGTCTTGGCAACCACACACACTTGAGAGCCCCCATCAGCACAGACACAGAGCATGTCCCAGGTCTGGCTTCACATCCCACTTGTACAAGGCAAGAGAGGAAACTTCGCTACTGCCGAGACAGGCTTTAGAGACTCTGCAGTTCCCGTAGAGATTTTCACAATCACTCTCAGTAAGTATAATTTAAATTAAGGAATGTTTTCTTCCCTCTGAAGTCATCTTTGTTAAGTGTGCTGTAGTTCAGGGATGTAAATCAGGCTAAAACGCACAGTTAAAATACACAGAAGCCTGCTTTCAATTAGTGTGAAGCTGCTTTAACTAGCCATTAACTCAGTGGTATGGGGCTGAAGGAGCTGAGTCTTGGAAAACCTTAGAGACTGGGAAAGCAGAGCCTGACCCTTCCCTCTTTGTCAGCTTGTTCTTTTCAGGGTGAGCCCGTGGCATTGTGTGTGCAGTGGCACCTACAGCAGAGCAGGGACAGCCCCGTGGGCTCTGCACATCTCCCCCTGCACTGATGCAACAGGAGCCCTGCAGAGCACACGGAGCCATTCCCACTCCTTGGGCACTGGAGGCAGAGGCTGTGATGAAGCAGGCTTGAAGAGAAAAACTGAGCTGAGCTGCTCCCTGCTTTCTAAGGTGTCTGTTTTCTTAGGCAGAACTGGAATGTACTGTGAGGTTTTGTTCCCACCAAGCTTTTCTGCTTTCTGAAGTATTTGTGTTTGCTTTTAGTGGAGTAAGAAGTGGGAAACCTGGAGATTTATCCCAAATCAGAGAGGATATGGTTGTGGTTGTATGGCTGGTTTAGGATAGGGGTGTCTGCATCCATCTCTAGCCTCTGTCACAGCCTCGGTGTGGCCTCAGGGAAGGAGCTGATCTCCCTGAGCACTTAAAGCAAGCCCACACAGCCTTTCTCCCTGGCATGTGATGTGCCTGCGTGGGCTGCACTGGGGTGGGTGGGCATGACTGGCTGCTTCGGTGCTCATGGCAACCTCTCCCCACGCCTTTGATGCAAACAGCAGTCACTGCAGGGATGTCTGCACTCCTGGTTGAAGCGTTTTGGGGCAGAGGTGTGCACAGACAGTGGCACATCCTGTGAGAAGCACGTTCCTATGAGGTACATGTCAGGGTAGAGCTGTGGGACTCCCAGGCACAGCAGAGGGCTGGGCTGACCCAGCAGTGGCACAGCTCCTCATGTGCAGTTCTCTCACAGCTCAGCTGCCTACAGCTGTATCCTGAGGAACACAGCTCCCATCAGTGCTGGTGGTGACTCAGGCTGCTGCCAGGGAGCTGAGTGTGTCTGCTTGTCCTTCAGCCAGGACCCCTGTCCCTCTGTGCCACCCTGCCTGACACAGCAGCAGCTCCTGGTGTGGGGATGGAGGAGATTAGTCACAGAGTACAGTGAATGAAGGATTCAGATCTGATCCTTTGGGAATAGTGAGCACTGCAGTGAGAGGAAGGGAAGTCATGACTTGATTTATCGATGCCTTTTGATCAAGCGGTTGCACAAATGCTTTCTGCGGGGGGACTGTGAGTTTAAAGGAACTTAGTTCAATGACTTCACACATCTGATGCTCAGGCCAAATCCCTGTAGCTTTGGTTCCCTGTTGGAATGAATGTGTAGTTCAAGTGTGGGCTGTCATACTTGACTGGCAGCCAGATGAGGCTGCTGCACCTCATCAGCTCTCCTTGGCCCAGAACTGCTCACAGCAGTGTCTGTGGGAAGCCAGCTGTGACAGAGTGAGGACCTCTTGGCCTGAGAGGTGAAAAGTATTTGTCTGGTCCTGCTCTTGTGACACTTCCAGTATCACATGGGAGATAGCAGAACCTTGCCATTTAAATCAGCAGAGCTCACTGAATTCAGCACTGGGACTGTGCACCCAATTAAGAGTCTCACCTGTTGTCGTTTCAGGAAAAATCTGACAGCTCTGGTGAGTGAGAGGTGTGTCCTGTGCTCCCTTGGGCAGAGCATGGTTTGGGTGGTGTGTGGTGAACTCCTTGGGTGTAGTCTGCTATTGATTAGATGGTTTGGGTTTTCCTCCTGCCTTGGAAAATGCCATGCACTCCACAGCAGTATTGTGAGAAATGATGCTCACTTTTAAAAATTTCAAAGGTTTATTAAAAACCTTAACAAAATACAACAAAAGGACCGAATAAGGAAAAAGGACGGTGCGCTGGAAGTTGGTGACCTGGCAGCCATGTCTACAAAATGGCTGCTCCCTGTTTTNAAGGACCGAATAAGGAAAAAGGACAGTGCGCTGGAAGTTGGTGACCTATAAAACATACCCCTGGTGCTGTGTCAGGTAACCCTGGCCCTTCCCAAGGTCCCTCTTCTTTGCCATCCATTGATGGAGACTATTTTCTTGCAATTTGACTGAGGTCAGGTGTTGCCATGCTGTCCCTCCTAGTAACAAGGCTGCCCTCCTCCCAGATGCCCCATGGGAGGGGCACAGGTACAGACCCTCCCTCCACATGTCCCAGCTACCAAGGCCATCCCTTGGCAACCATACAGGGGGGGAATGGGGACTATGGGGAGAATAGAGAACATCTAAACAACAAATCACAATAACATAACTATACATCAATAAAACTTCTCAACATACTCATAATATTCATGCCTTAATCGCGAGAGCCAACCATCACATTATTGATCTATAACAGTATCCATATGGATATTTCTGGTTACTCCCCTGCAGCCTCGTGTGATGGCCTCAAGGGTTTAGTGTAGCTTTGGCATTGCTGAGCCTGTTCCTGCAGAGAACTGTTTTGTGTCACCCAAGTAACCTGTGCACATGAACTGTGCTCTGGCTCCAAGGTGCCAGTTTGCCTCTGAACTGTGCTTCCACCATGGCTGATGGGGAATCATCGTGGGAAAGATGCAGAATAGATCACATCTTTATCATGTTGTGGCCCAGTTCACTATAATACTTGTTTCCTACAAGGCTGCTTAGGGATTCCTAACCCACATTTTTCCCCTTGGAGAAAAATGTGGTATTTTAGTAGCAGAAGCCACATGGATATTAGTTAATTCCAAATCCCAACATATTGTGGTGTGCCCTGTCTGTTTCCCTCATTCATCTCAGTGTATAAAATGTGCTTCATGAGGAGATTTTCCATGAGCATGGAGCAAGTCTCCTTTCATGTGTGCCTCCCTCCTCCCTCACAGAGTGTTTGTATGTGTTAAATAAAGTGTCAGGGTTGGTCAGCTCCAGCTTGGATTCATCTCCTAAGTATTAAGGACTCTCTGTCTCTCTCAGATTAATCTTCCCCCTGCCTTCTTTCTATTCCTTCCTCTATTCTTCAGTAACAGTGCCACCTAATTAGGTCATGGATTGTTTCATGCTCAGAACCTTTCCAGAGGTTTTCCAGTAGCTGTGGGTTTTGTTACTCAAGGCATTGGTTCTGCTTGCCCAGCTCTCCTGCTTTGTGCCTTTATTAACCTGCTCCTAACATTGAAATATTTCTCATTCACATGGCTGCAGCAGTAAAAGCCTTGTTAGTTCCATAACAAGCTGTTACTGACTCCTTGGGGAGCTCCCAAAGAAACATTTTACTCTGAGATAAATCTGCTTTTCCGCATTCCCTACTGTTTTATTAATAAGGATATTTTCCTGAGGAGGAGATTCTCATATAAAGCTGTCTGCAGCTTCAGTGGCTGCTGCTCCCTGGAGCCCAAATAATGCCTCCTGCTTGCTCAAGATGTTGGGATCCCCATCTGAGTAACAACACACACGTTGCTGCTTTCAGGGCAAGCAGGGGTCAGCAGCATGGCTATGGCCTTTAGCTTGTATGGAACAGACCTAATCCAAGGTGTGGTTGACCCCAAATTTTGTTATATCCAGATTCAAGGACTCATTCACCATGAGATGTTATTTTTCCCCAAAAACAAAGTTCAGTTAAGCCTTAATGAGTAAGGATGTGGTGGTGAGTATAATCAAGAGTGGCAGAATTGGATTTTTTATATCTGTAACCAAAATTTAGGAAATACTCAATACATCCAAATCATTCTGCAGCCAGAAATCTGTGACAGAATGAGCTGGGACTAGGTGCAGCCCTTACAATAGGTATTTGTAGCAGATTGCTACCTCCTTCCTCAAAATAAAATATGATTTTTCTCTTGTTCTCTAATCCTAGCTTTTAAAGAAATTTAATACATGGTCCTAAATTATGTTTGTGAATTATGGTATCCCCAAATATTCTTAATAGGTGTGTAAATATACAGGAAAAAGAAAACCCAACCCAAACAGATGAAAGAAGGGCTGATAATTCAGGAGGATTGAAAAGATTTCTACTTATCTCTAGAGTTAATTGAGAGCAAAGGCTGTTGCCCCTTTACTGCACAAATTTCAATTAGGCTGACAGCAGAGCTGGTCACAGAAGGCTGAATCTGGCCTGTAACAATTTGTCAAGGAAAATCTTTCCTGTTTCAATCATTGAACCTTATTAAATCAATTTCATACAATGTTTTAGTCATTGCCTTTCATTCATACCCAACTAAAGCTTTTCTATAGCAAGCAGTGACAACAGAGTTTGCATGCTGGAAATAACAAACCTGGCTTTGCCTGGTCACGTGTGGCATAAGAGACTGTCCAGAAATTTTCATCCTGTTGTCTATGGGATTAAAAGAGGGGCAGGAGGTGCTTCCAGCTCCTTCTCCATACAAGGTACCAGTGCATCCAGGTGAGATGGTGGTGTCTAAGCTTTTAGCCTGAGTAAATATTTCGCTCAGGATGTTTTGTGACACTTTTCAAAGTGAAAATCATATGGCTGTGGAGGAACCACCTTGGCTGGCTTTTTTCCTGTGATATTTTTTGACATTGCTTGCTAAATGTGGCTTAGCAAAAGAGTGGAGAGATGCTGAAAGATGGGAGTTGGATGAGGGAGGCAAGAAAACTACATATAAAGTAAAGGAAGTAAGAATTGGAGGGCAGCCTTCAGGGCAGTGAGGATGTCCCAGATCTGAGCACCACTCCTGTCTCCGGAAATCTCATAAGGTAGATTATTCAGTAAACTTTCTGGACTAGTAGATAACATCTTTTTTGCAGTGCATTTCTGCTCAAATTTGTATCCATGGTTTGTTGTGTCACCTCTGATTTCTTTTGAGAGTCACTTCTCATTCCTTAATCACCTCAAACACTTAAACCCAGTGGGAATTTGGAGTAAGTCAAGAGTTTTGAGCTCAGCCTCTCCTGCTGTCTGAAGCTGAGATATCCTTTTTGAGCAGGATGTCCTGTCAGGTTTACATGGAAATTACAACTGACTTGGTAATTTTATTTTTTTTCCTTCATTTCCCTGTCCCAACACGTGACAATCAGGGATGCAGGCTGACCTCCTGGAGGAAAAGGCATGCTGCCAGGGAAGTAGATCTCAGGTCTTTACAGAAGGAAGTGTCACATTACCAGCTGATTAAACCCGTATGACAGAGCCTAAAGCACTAAGCATTGAGGAGGAGCAGTAATCCAATAACTGGCTCGAGAGGAGCTTGTGTAGCCTTAGGGTGTTCCCAGGTGAATCCCTGCAGTGTCTGCAGCCTGAAAGGACAATCCCTGGACCTTGTGCATTCCTCTGAGTTTCGGGTGGAGAAAGGCAGTTGCATTTTGCAGAAGGGACTGAGGGGAGCATTGGTCACCCAGGTCAGGGCGTGCTCCGGTGATAGAAAGGCTGGTGGCTCTGACTGGAGTATTTTTAGCTCCAGCCAGACTGCAGACTGCAGCTGAGCAGTGAATGGGTGTTCACATCTCAACACAGGAGATGAGGAGCCCGGCCCCTGTAGAGGCTGTGGTTCTTCTCAGCCTGTGCCCACTGTTTGTGGGGCTGCGGTGTGGGCTCCTGGAGGGGCTGGGTCACACCCATGTGATTGCCTTGAATATCTCGAGGTTTTGGAGTGGCATTAAATGTCTGTGTTCAGGCAGCTGAAGGCAGTCTTCAGTCACACTGGACACCAGATAGGAGTGACTGATGATGCTGATCCACCCCTGGGCTGGCAGTGCTGCCTCTGCCTGCCCGGTGCTGAGCACCAGGAGCAAAACAGGGAGCAGACACTCCCCATCAGGGATATCTGACAGCAGGGGCCCTGTGCAGACACTGCAATTATTTCCTTCATTCTCCTTTTTCCTAGTTGTAAGATGTGTGACTGCCATAGGGGGGACCACCTACTGTTATCCTGTGATTTGAGAAAGCCTTTGAACTTCTTTCTCTTGAGCTTTGGTCAGCCAGATGTAAAACAGAAGCAATTGAAACATGGAAGAAGTGAAGATCTGGAAGATAGATATGGAAGTCTGGTCAGAGCCAGCTCTGCAGAGGGGATGGAAGAAAAGGAGGGCAGGTTTATCTCCGGGGTGAAGGGCACTTTCTCCCCAAGATTTGCATGAAGCTTTAAACCACATCTGCAGTGTCCATGCTGTTTCCAGGCTCTGCAGGACAGGTACAAATGCAATCTCTCCTGGCAGAGCTGCCACTCAGCCGTGTATCTTCATATCTGTTGCTGCTTACAAGTGAATGAAAGTGCCAAAATGCAGCATTTATTCTCTGTGAGCCTGGAATATAGAAATTATATCTGGCAAGGAGGGGCTAGCAGCATTCAGGAAGTTATAGGAGCAGAGCAGTCTGGTAGGACACACTTCCCTGTCCCCCTTTCAGCTTGGTGGATGAAGGGCACTGGAGGTTTCCAACTTGTCTCCTGGCCTTGGGAAGCCTTGGCCTGCCTTATCACTTTTCTTGTCTGAGCTTGGAGGAGTCAATTGTAAGTAGTTTTAGGGCTGGAGACCACCTAGGCTGTATTCCTGCTGTTCAGCAAAGTCTGTGTTTCTTTGAGCTTTTGTCACACAAATATGGAACAGAAGCAGTTAAAGGGTGGGAAGTAGGTGTCTGACCACCTATCTCTGTCAGATATCTTTGCAGTGAAATGGCAGTAGCCACTCTTTCTTTTCATGCAGGTGTTAGGAAACTACACAGATGGTATCCAAGCTGTGATGCCTGGAACTTTCTTGCTTGCTTGTTTTGTGTCTGCCCTGCAGCACCCAACAGCACCTCCAAAAAGCCAGTGAGTGAGAAAAGCTTCTCCTGGGCGATTTGGGGAAATGAGTGCAGCTGTCTGTTCACAAAACAGCTGCATTGCAGGTGAGCAGCATTGAGCCACCTGTGCTGGCTCCCTCTACAATAACCCCAGGTTTCCTCATGTCCTTTCTGGTGCTCTCTGTCTAAAAATGATCCTCTATTGGGATAAACTTGTGATATGTAGAAACTATTGCAATGATCCCAGAAGAAACCACAAACTCGAGTTGTGGATTTCTGACTGCTTGCAGTTTAACACAATGAGTTCATTTTACGTCAGCTTGCATTTGTCAAACTTATCACAGTTGATGTTTACCACAGTGTTCTTTCGGGAACTATTAAGACTGTGTGTGTCACCCAGGGAAAAGGCCACAGGAATCATGTTCAAAATATTTGCATTGCTTGCAGCCAGGGTTCACAGCATGCCAAGGGCGGTTCAGGATGCTGGAGTTTTGGAGGTGTTGGTGTGGCTGTGCCCCAGGTATTGAGCTGGGAATTAGAAATACAGCAAGGGCAGAAGGTGACTGGGGCTCTGTACATGTGCTGCTGAGGACAGATGGCTCACAGCTACCCCTTCCCTCCTCACTGCTGCCCAGTGTATACTCTGAAAAATAACAACAAAAGAATTGATTTTATGAAAGACATTTGCATTTGTGATGTTTATAGTACAGAGCCTGCTCCTCCTACTTAACTGTATCATGAGTTAATCCATTCATTTCAGCAGCAAAGCCTGATGCTGAGTTGATTTACACTGGATAATTCCAGGTTAACTAAGCTACAGTCACTGAGCAATCCCAGTTATAAGAACATCCTTGAGTGCTGGGAGAGAAATAAGACAAGGTGGAAGCACAGACATAGGTGGCAGGCAGTCAGAGCAGTGTGGGTGTTTACAGACCTTAATGTGAAACAGGAAGGTGAGGCTGGAAAGAGCTCGGGATTGTGTGCCTGTATATTCAGGCTCACAGGTGGGGTTTGTGTCAAAGAGGAAAGTTTGACAAAAAGTGCTGATCAAGACCAGGCTACTGTCCCAGTACAGACTAAAAATACATTGCATTTGTCATTGTGAACATTTGCAATTATTAATAGCCAATATTAAAAGAGCTCTCTGAGTCCATCTGTTAAAAGTGTCTGGCTTAGGCAATGTATGTTCAGGGTAAGTTTCTGAAAATTTCCTTGGGAAAGATTTTTTGCTGACTTTAAAATGTTAACAGCATTTTTCTGAAATTTGTTAAAAACATTTTACTTACTCAGATTTATAAGTCATGATCAAATTCTCACTGTAATACCACTGTATTGAGCAGTGGCTGAGGAATATTGAGATCAGGACTGGATATGAGTGATCCAGCCTTATATTAGCATGGTCAGGACTGTAGCCACCCCTTATCAGTACATCAAGGACTTGGATAAAATAGAGAGATCATGTACCAGGTGAATGATTAATAATGGTGGTTTTGGATAGCCACTTAAGACAGGATAGCATGTGGATACAACATTTATGTGCTGAGAAATCTGTAAGAAAAAAGGCCCTTATATTTTCCAGCCCAATGACAGGACATCACATTGTGGGATATAAATCTAGAAGATATAAACGCTTACCTTGTGAGTGCTGGCTCAGTATGGAATTGAAGAGGCTGAACAATTCCACACTGAGCCAGCCCCATGGTGTGACAAAGGGAATCTCTTCATGAGACTCCTCCAGTCCCTTGCAGTGGAGGGACAGGACACTCTGCTGCTTCAGCCTGGAGGAGCCTGTTGTGGTGCTAAAGCTGCCATCCCTTGTGTTGTTCCAGGCAGCAAGTGCAGTTGAGGGTGAGCATCCCTTACCAGCCATTCCCATGCTGGTGACTGGTTTGTCCTGGTGACTGACAGCTGTGATAATGAGGTTATTGTGAGGAGGCAATCAGTGCACAGAAATGTTTTTATGTCTTATGGTCTGGGATCTTGGGGGTTTTGTACCCTGAGAGGCTCTGTCTCTAGCTGGCTGGGCCAGAGCAAAGGGCAGAACACGAAATTACTATACAAGAAAAATCCCTGTTGCTTTCTCATCTGCGTTAGGGGTTAGTTTGTCAAAATCATTGTAGGGCTGTTTGCTGTAGTATCAAGACAGTGTTTTTCTAAGCATTTTTATGTACCTTTGAAGTGAAAATACCTGGGGAGCAAGGCAAGTCCATTAGTCCCTATGAACAACTGGTGGTTCACAGATGCTCCATTTCTAGGTAAATCCCCTCTGCTGCTTACTCTCTCAATGCTCACTGGACTCTGTTGACTTAACTCCAGGTTTTTACACAGCTGGCTTGTCTCTGTACACTGCTGTGCCCCTGGATGCCTCAAATCTGGGTCTTGGCTTAGACCAGAACAAAATATTGAGGGATCTGACTAGATCTGGCTGGGCAAGAGTGGTGTGGAGGAAGAAGGTGTAATTCTGGTTGTAAGGTTTCATTAAAAATTTACATTTTCTCTTTTATTCTCTGTTTTTTGTCTCGCTGGAGTTGTGGAAGCTTTTTCCGAAGCACCACTTTGACCATGCAAAAATGTTGTTTCCTTTCTCTCTCCCCACTGAACTTCTGCTTATTATGTATCTGTGAGTTGCAAAAAAGAGCCTCAAACTAGCAGTGGCTACAGCAGCTCCTGTTGCTCAGGGACAAGATTAAGATCCACCAAAAAGAGATGTCATGGAAAGCACTGAGTTGCCTTTCTCTGGTGCCACAGAAAATTGACTTGCTGTCTCTTGCTGCTGCAGTTACAGAGCTGATGGAAGTACCTGGCTTGCTAGATTTCAATGTGAATAGAGATGGGTGATGAATAGGAGCCACAAATCACAAAGGTGAATGTGCTAGGGATGGCTAGGTTGGAAATTGGATGATTTTGATGTCTGTACTGAGTCGTTTAGGCTAGAATTCATGTTCCAGATTATAAGACTGTCCCTGTGTAACTTTTAAATTAAAATCTGTATGTTTCTGACTGAGATTGGACTTCCCTTTTGTGATATCCAACCATACTTATGAAATGCTTTGTAGGCAATACTTACAGGAAGTAGTGGGGGTTTTCCATCTGTACATTAATATTTTAGTGGTTGCTAATTTTTAGCCATAGCCAAAAGTGAGAATTCTGTTTCTGGATAGAACTGGTGATTGAGCTCATTCCTGACATTATAGATGGGCAATATGATAATTGGCTCTCGCAATTAAGGGATGAATATTGTGTGTATGTTGAGAAGTTTTATTGGTGTATGGTTATGTTATCATGGTCTTGTTGTTTAGATGTCCTCTGTTCTCCCCACAGTCACCTTCTCCCCTCGGCACTGTTGCCACCAGACAGCCTTGGTTGTCAAAGACTTTTTGGGGGTTGTGTGCACATGTGCCCCTTGCATGGGGCAGTTGGGAATAGGAAATGCTTGTTGCTAAGGAGGTGTGGCATGAGAACACCTGGCCTCCAATCCAGAAAACAATCTCCACCAATGTACAGCAAAGAAGAGTTAGCTGACAGACTTCAGGCTGGCTGATACAACCCCAGGGGTATAAAAGGGGGAGCAGCCACTTTGTGGGTGAGCATGTGGCAGATGGTCATACACTCCCAGTGCTATGTCTCTTTCCTTATTCAGTACTTCGTTGTATATATTAAGGTTTAATAAACCTTTGAAAATTCTAAAGTGAGTGTTTTCTCCCATGCATGATCCAAAAGTAATCCTGAGCCAGGCATGTACAAATTTGTCACACCTGCAACTTGGACTGAAGTGATTTAATGAACATTACTTACTGAAACAGGTTTAGCCTGACAATCCAGCTCCCTGCTCACAACTGTGGCAGTGTCTCTCTGTCAGAGGGAACTGGAAACATCTGGTTCCTCATTTGGTGAAGCAAAAAGCCAGAAGTGAAAGATAAGGGACACAGCAGCTGAGTGCCACAATGTCATTTAAATGCAGAGCCAAAGGAGCCAGACGAGTTCATGTCTGTCTTGTATCCATGGAGACCCCAGGACTGCAGGGGCTGGGGTCTGTCACACTGCTGTCACCACGCTGCCACAGGTGACAGGAAGGTGAAGCTCAGCTGGCAGGGAGGGCCCTGCAGGGTCAGTGCTGGCACTGCCAGAGGTCACAGGTCACTGTGAGACAGCAGAGCCACACCTTGACCTGGTGGAAATGGCCAAACACAGCAAACAGTTCTGCTTCTGTGCTTTGCAACCTTCTCATCCCTCTGACAAACAACTCCCCACTTAGCCTGGATGGAGAGACAACAGCTGTCAGTGCCAGGGGCTGAGCCAAGGCCACCCCGTGCCCATGGGTGTTTCTTCCCTGGTGACAGCCGGTTCCTGTACTGGTGGCACTGGGATGGATGGCCAGCTGTTTCAGGAGTCCCATTTCTAGATATGTGCTACATGAAGATGGTGCTAGATTGGTAAGACAGAAAAGGTTAATGGTCTCAGATGCAATTTTCCAAACAAATAAAACTTTGATCTGCAATGTAATTTAGATTGTCTAAATCCTACACAGTCTGGGGCCTGAGATGTATCAGGATTCTCAACTAAAAAGCATTTCCTGTGGCACAGTTTGATGCCTTTCAGGGATAACAAATGAAAAAGGCTTTCTTTTAACTTCCATGTCCCTCTTCTCCCCAGGTTTTGTTGTCTTTCCTAACCTCATTCATCTGCTAAAAAACAGGGCTGGAGACAGGAGCTTGTATTGGGCAGACCTGTGAGCACTTCTGCGGCCTTCTGTGAAAGAGATCATGAGGTGAAGCAGAAACTAATGCCTATGTTGCATTAAAAGTCAACATTTTGACAGAGAAGTTTTCTTTTGAGATAGAAAACTGTCCATTTGAGGGCAGAAGAGGAAGGATTAAACATCCTGCAAGCTGTGATCTATCATCATATGGTGCATGGTCAAGTTGTCAGTCTAAACACTGTCCTGGTTTGAAAATCTCCATAAGCACAGATGTGCTTTGGGCACAGTGGGCTCATTGTCCCAAGAAAAATTGAAGTGAGCTCTTGAGTGATGTCTTATTATAGAGATGTTGCTGCTAAAAGCAAATTCTCCCAGAGAGTAAGTGCAGATTGTTTCTGTTATTGATTGCCACGGTCTCTGCTTTATTGAGACCACATGTCCCACTTTGTTTTTGTAGCTGTCTTTTATTAAAACTGACAAAGAGATATCAGCGTTTGAAAAGATGAGTCTTGAGAGTCCCCTGGGCGGCATTTTCATGCTGTAAAGTGATACTGGCACATTTGATCCACAGATGCTTTTAACACAGTGATAAAACAAAAGATTTCCTTCCCAGGGTGGTCTTCTACACTACAAAGCTTTCTGTTTTTTCCATGCTCAATGGGCCAAGAAGTGGAGAGAACCTGCAGTTCTTCCTACCTTGAACTGTGCTCTCAGGATCTGGTCCTGTCCTAAACTGCTGAGGACATCCCTATATGTTTAGTTTTTAAGGTATACTTTGCTGCTTCATCAAAAGCTCATAATGCATTTTACATTCACACGGGTTATCTGTACTGGTTTTCAGTGTTCCTGAAACTGGTGGTCAGAAAGTTTTCATCCTTCTTCCTGGTAACCAACATTTACAGTCCCTAATCCTCTTCTGTTCTTGTACCTGACTTTCTAAGAAGCTAGTCAGAGTCTTATTTGAACACACAAACCTGAAGTTGGTTTGTTTTCATTTTTTTGGCATTATATTTGAAGGTATCTAAAAAAATTTAGATCTGAGACATTTCATACTAGGACCTATCATGAATGGAAATGTTTGACCTCAATCTGTCTGTGCAGCAGCTTCTCATCTGTAAAATGGGAATACCATCTTCTCTCATTTTGAAGAGACTTTATGAAGATAAATTAATCGTTGCAGAGCACTCAGTGTCAGTGATGAACACCACAGAAAAGCTTGGGGGGAAATAAGTAGTTCTGTCTGCAGAGCAGGCTGTTAGTAGTAGCCATAAATAAGACATGAAGCTGCACTTTGATCAAGAGACTAAAGCAGATATTGAATAGTTGCTGATAAGCTGAGCACTAGCCAGCCAGAGTGCTGAACACATCCAGACCAGTGCAAAG
>VZTT01025509.1:87009-127439 GCA_013400855.1 Buphagus erythrorhynchus | reverse complement strand
TCAGGATGCAATTTTAGTATCTGTACTCTTCTTAATTCTGCCTTAATCATGGTTTGCAAAGACTTTACTAAGGCTACTAGACATTTTACACACATAAATCTTATCCACAACCTGTTGAGCAAACCTGAGATGTTTGTGATGAGAAGCAAAAAAAAAGCAGGGGGAAAAGCTAGTTTTCAGATTCCTTGGACTCTCTTAGTATCAGACAGCACCTATCCAATGTACTTTTATCCAAATACCAATACATTGATGTAAAATTGGGTGAAATTTCACATTCCAAACTGTAGGGAGCATATAGTAATGCAACAGCACCTATGTTTTCATGGGTTATTTTAAATTTAAATTTAATTTTAAACTAAATTTGAACTTAGAACATTAAGTTCCTTTTCTACTCTATTTTTTAAATTGCATAACCAATATTATATAAAAGAGCAACTTGAAACATCCTGTAATCATGCTGCAAAATTATTTTGTTTACAGATCATTCAGTAATAAAGACTGAACTTCGGCCATGGTAAAAATAGCAATTAATTGACTCTTATTTTGAGTCACATGGTAGCTTATGGAGGAAATTATATGTTTGTGTGACTGAAAATAATGAATAATACACGAAGGAATTCATGCAATTATATATCTAGTGTCCTTTACAAAGAATCAGTGAAGGCACAAGATCCTTGTGTTAGAAAAGCTACCTAAAATGCCATCTGCATTGCCAAATGCTGGGGAAAAATATTATTGCAGCCAGAAACTCCAAAAACAAACCTATTTATCTGAACTAGCCCTGAAGCATGAGCGCAAAAGTGAAACAAAACAGACATTGCTTGTTGGAAGCACGTGTAGTTTTAAGCGAAGTATGGATACAAACGTCCAAATTTGGAGAATGCAATTAAGATGGGAACACTGTGTGGGGTTCCAGTTCCATCCTGGCATGCAATGAATCCAACTGCAGTATCCTTTCCCCATCTCAGACCTGTCCAAGTTCTGGCTACTTATTCCAGCCTATCCATCTTGAACAAGATAGCTGATCTGGCTGCAAACTTATTTTCTCCACATACATACAGAGGTTAGTCTGCAGTTGCTCAGTGATTTTTTTACACAATCTAAATCACCCTGTCACTAAACACTAATTTCAACATTATTTTCTAACACCTTCTGTCCTTCTCAGATCTAAGGATGGAGCCCTCCATCTACTGATCTGACAATAAACTGGAAATTTGGAGCCACCACAAGATAGCCAAACACTGGGTAATCAGTGACAGGGGAAACCTTTAATTCAGAGCAGTTGATGCTAGAAGCCTCGGGCTGTCTCTCCTACCACCATAATATTCATTTTGCTACACAATTTCAAGCTATGTTTTGAAGATCTTGTTTGCTATAACGAAGGATTGGACACAGGAGTGCTCCCACTCTGCTCCCAAGATTCTTCACATAAAGTCAAAGACATAAGTCCACCAGAGCTATTAGAATGATCCAGATTCCAACTGAGGTAGTCCTTAAACTAGTACCTTCTGGAAGTCTGGAGGATGTACAAGAGATAGGATCAGTCTACTATAAAAACTTTAGTGTTTTGGGTACACTTTTCCTTAAATATCTACTTCTGGCCTAGAAGGTGCCAGCAGTAGATATTTAGCCTTTGACTAGACCCAGATGGTGGCACTTAAATTTTTGTATCCTTGTCTCTACCAGATGCTGCTTAATGACCAGAGTTATAAAAATATAAAATCAAGTTGGTGACACAAGTTGAAAAGAGCTCTCCCTTGCCTACATTCCTCTCATCTTACATAGTGAATATTAGGGATTGTTTCTTAAAACAAGAACCTGAGAAGAAGCTACAGGAAGTTTTATAGCTAAAAGAACATCCTGGGATGAGACAGAGTATTTCATGAGAACCAGGTACATTAAATTAAACAATAAAGACCTACTGAATCATTAAAAAAGCATGCTACAAAAAGTACAAGGTAGGATAGGATATGTAAATAAAGATCTTGTTCATCAGCATAAAAAGGATTCCTCTGGGGAATCAAGAAAATATCATACAGGAAAAGAAAAATTGGGGAGGGTTCTTTTCAAAAGGTTTCAGTAAAATTCAGCAACAGAGAGACTGTTAAGGGACTGACTATAATTTTAAGATTAACAGCTTTGACATTAGAATTAAAAATGACTGGGTGGATGAAAGAACAGCAAGAGTGAATTTTCTGTATAACAGGTGATAAATAGACACAATTAAGGCAGTATTGCCTAATGTAGAGAGGACCCATGGCAGCTGGCAAAGAAAAACAAAAACCAGGGGTCATAAAAGATGCAGACAAGATGAAAGCAGTTGGGCTGTAAACTCACGAGCAAAGAGGCAAAGTTGCAGGTTTAAACCCTCAGTGTGGCAGCAGCTGCGTGCACACATGCAAGCTGTGCATTGGAGACCCTGAGAATACAGCAGGCTGTACCTTAAGAAACAGGCATGAGAAAATTGTCCTCAATTCACCCAGGGAATGCTTCTTATGGTTTGGGGAAGGGCTAAGCTGCTTTTACAGGCTGAGATGTGTATTTCCATCTTTTTAAAGAGGTTTCTTTTCCCACCAGGCCCATTTGATGCAGGTGTGATTGGGCAGCTGCTGGAAGGCCTTGCAGCATTAACTGAATGCAGCTGGTTCAGGAAACTCACTGTAAGATTGTTGGAACCCTGAATTCTGAGAGTTTTAGACTTTCTATGCTGACAAGCACTGACCACTAAAAGAATCCTGCTTTTGACCTGAGGCTTTGGAGAAGGCTTCCAAAATTGAGTGATAGAATTAGGATCATGAGTGTGTAGTTTGAATAGAAGTGTGTAATATCCCATGCTGAAGAATTCGGAATTTGGGGTTTAAGAATATAGTAACAGGTATAAAGCAAGATGGAGGTTTTAGAGCAGAGGTTTCTTTCTTCTTCACCTTATTCTTCATGGGTATACATGGTACTTTTGTGATTGGATGAAAAATGCCACACTGTCGGTCACGGGTGTTTGGTTATTGGGTCAAAAGTAAAAATAATTTAGGTGTTAGTTCTTAATTGGACAGTTAGGCCTTAAAAGACCTTGTAATGAGAGAGATACATTGTCATTTCACCATTTTTACCTTGTTACCTAGAAGTTCTGTACCACTCACAGTACTATAGGTAAGAATTAATAAACATCTGAGTCCAAACATGAAATACCGTCTCTCAAGCATTCAATCCCGACTCTGGCAGAAGAGATAAAAGAAGATAAAAAGCAATATAAGCTAGGAAGGGTTGAGGTGCCATGGAAAAATTTGTATGCTCTTCCCAGCCACTATGGTCAATGAAAATATGCAGCTGAGGAACAGCAGAGCTTCAGTGCCAGTCCTCACAAAAGCCAGACCATTCAGCTGCATTTGGAAGAGTATGAAGTAATATGAGTGTTGCAACAGACCTCCAGTATGTCCTGAACTCACATTCATTGATTTTCATCTGTTTGTTCCTTTCAGAAAATACATACCAAATTTGCATTGTTCATGCAAACTGGGTGGTGTCCCTGTCCTCCAGGAGCAATAATTCCTGTGTGATTTCCAGCACTTGCTGCAACTGTTCTCGTGTCACTGCCCACAGCGGCAGCCAACCAAAGCCCATAAACCAGTGAACCCCCACAAACTGGAGATCACCAAGTACAAGGGTCTGCAGTGGAACCCAGACTTGGATCACACACTTCCTGTAAAAAAGGAAGAGCAAGGTAGGGTGCAGAAAAGTTGTCATAGAAGCATGTCCTGCCTGCTGGACCACACTTAAGAGACAAGAAAATACCACATTTACAGCACCTGCCACAACAGTGCCTGATCAGCACTTAGATTAAACAAGCCTTTCCCAACCCACATAAGAAATTGAATAAAGAGTGGGGGAAGAATTCAACTTCCCAGAAGTTAGCTGAACCCTTCCAACTGCCAGTATATAAGAACAGACCACCCCACCTTACTGGCTTTCATCCAGCTGGTAATCAATTACAAAAGCCAGCAGCTCTGCTGGGAAAGACTCAGAGAGTTGCCCTGTTCAGAGGATGCCATAGCAGAACTGTCAGATAGTTTGTCTTTAACAGCTGGATGTGGGTACTGAACCTCCTTTCCCATGACCAAAAAAAGAAGTCTGTGGCCAGGTCTAACACAAGGTCCAATTGTCCCACAGATGATACCATGGGAGAGTAGTCAGAAGCACATTTGGGGATGCTCTCAGCATGGTTTAAGTTTCATTTTTCCAGACTTAGAGATTTGGAAGATGTTTTTTCCTGATATCAACCATGGATCCCTTTTCCTGCCTAAAAAATCCACTCTGCAGAAAAATCCACTTGCTTTTTATTTCATTTAAATCAGCAGCCAGGAAAATTCAAAGCAAATATTTTTCCTTTGAATCAAGTTTCTAAACAGCTTTCCTAAACTGTTCCCCCATTATTATCATCATCATGTCCCTGCTAATGGTCATGTTACCAGCCCCTTGTTTTTTATTTTTTCCCTTAGATCTAAACTCCATTTTCCCTTATTCACTCTTCCACCCAGCCAGGAGGCCTGTGACATAACACTTCCCAGATGTCCAAAAACACTTCTTGTAACTTGTTCTCAGATTTCTTGCACCAGGGGGAGGGAATCTTGTGACTAAGGCTCCCCTCCTGCTGTACATCTTCACCAGCACACCAAGGTGCCCCAGGTCCCTCCTTCCCAAACTCTTTCCTCTGCAGTTCCTCCCATCACCACCTTCCCAGCTGTCCCTTGTCTGCCACACAGACTAAACTATTAAACTGTGCTTCTAAACTGAGTCTGGTAAATGTTCTAGTCCCAAGCAAAACAAAACAAAATCTTCCTCCTCGTAGGTGTCAGAGGGGTTTAAATAGCTCATTTGGCAGATCCAGCTAAGAGCTGGGATGGGAAAACAATGGTAGGAGCAGGGCTGAAGGGGGGCAGCAACCTCCCGTGGAGGAGGGTGAGAACGCACAGCTGGGGGAGCATAAAAAAAGGTGGAAAGCCCTCCAACCCTGCCGAGGAAATGCGAGGGAGAATTGCAGGTCTGTCTTACAGGCTGAGTGAAGTAAGTTAAATTCTATTAGTGGGTAGGTCAATTTAAATTAAGAGTGGAGTGCTAAAGAAAACAATGCAAAAGCAAGTGAATGAGGGTAAGTGTTTTCATGGAGTAATGGTTCATATGGTACATTGTTTTCTGGCAGGAAAAGAGGAGGGAATTTTTATTTCATATGTGCTTTGGGTTTGAGTAGCTAGATGCCTCATATGGGTAAATAGGAGATAAAATATGTTCTCTTTTTTTGTTGTTCTTTTTTTATAACTTCTTCCAGTAGTCTCCCCATTTTTATTAAAGTCCTATAAAACTAGGAAAAGACAAAAAGGAAAACACATATGTCCATATTAGAGTGAATGTTAACATTACTAACTGAATCTGAATATTTCTCACACAGGAAAAAAATACAGTTGGATAATCAAATCCTTATCAAATAAGAATAAATTTTAATGCAACTTTGTATCAGAACATTTGTTTTTATTTTTTAATTTTGTGGCAAATTCTGAGCACTCTTTTCTGCACTACAGTAACACCAGCAATGTATTAACAGAAATCAACCTAAAAAAACCCTCCAGACTTTTAGCAAATACAATGCATGAAAATGTGATATATTTGATTAATACTTACAGTGAGTTGCAAGCCTGCAATTAGAATTTCCTTGTATCAAAAGCTTTGTCATATAAGGATAGGAGAACTGTGAGAGTCTCACGTGATTAGTACCCACAGGAAAATTAGTGTAAGGCAAAGAATGCTCATAAAAGTAGTAAAAATGCTATTGTAGAGTCTCCCTGACTTTCAAAGGCAAATTTTGAAAGTAGCTACAGAACTTTTAGCCAAAAATGTTTTACAGGTGGGCAGTCATATATGAGGAAGAAGACTGCAAAACAAAGCAATAGAAGTCACCCTTGTTCTCTACCTGCAAACTGGCCTGCAAACCTAAATCAGGCACCTGTATGCAACCAGAAGAGTTGATTCCAACAAAATGTTTACTTTGCCATGTGGCTAGAGGAACTCTGCTGCTCAAGATGCACCAAGTTTTTCACTGCATGCTATAGTGCCTCTCCCAAAGGGAGAAGAGCTTGCTGCCACTTGCCCCCTGCCACACAAAAAAAAGCAGCCCTTGCTCCTCCACAGCACAATTGCTGCAATAAACAAGCGTTAATCATGCACATTATGCACAACATAATACGTGTGAGCTTGTCAGCAGGCAAACAGCTCCATCTCTGAATAAGAACCCCTTCCAAATTAGGAGAACCAAATTACACAAGCAGACAGCTGTTTGCTGACCTACCTAAAACAATTTGGTGGTCTCAGCCCAGTTCCTCACAGGCAGGTGTCTGCTTCGCAGCAAACATCAGCACCATTTGCATGACTGACAAGCTGGCTAGCAAACTCAGCAGGCGAGCTGGGGCTGGCCTTGCCGGGGCTTTTTCCTCCCTTGGCCCCAGGGCTGATTCCCCCAGGAAGGGAGGACAGACAGGGAATGCCTGGAATGACAGTCAGCCCCCAGCCAGAGGCCAAAAGGAGAGTATGAATTTCCAGCCATCTCAGTCTAGCCTGCAAGGAATGCAACAAAAAGAGCAAGAACAGTGTGGATTACCACAATAAAAACTATCAAAACTGATGGATTTTTAGAAAGAAAATCTAGAACATCATGGTTTTGTTTAGTGGGAATCTTGCTTTTCTATGTCTAGGAATCCCATCCTCAATTAAGTGATGATGGGCTTGATTCTCCACAGCCCACTTACTTTCAGTATCTTCAAGCAAAATATGAGTAAGAAATAAAGATCATGGGCTTTTAAAAGTTTGCTTTCCACTCATTGCTTGAGGATTTCATTATAGTGTAGAATAATAATGCACTTTTGTAGGGAATTTAGTCCACTGCTTTATACCAATTCTGCCAACCTCATGCAGAAAGAAATTATATATTTGTCAGAAGTCAATTACTTAGATAAGTAGAGGGATAGAACCAAGATATCCTAAATGTTGGCACATACTTTTACGCCACCAATGTGAAAACTCAGACATTTTTCCATACCAGACTTTAAGATGTCAGGCTTCAAAATCACCCAATTCTTCAATAAGTCTACTTGTATCAAGTATCTTGGTGACGAATTTCAGAAGTTTCCCTTTCCCTTCCAGTTTAGGACAGAGCACAGAAAAGAACAAAAACTGAAATGTCTGGAGTAGATTCTCCACTCTTGGTCTTTTTGCTGCCTGAAAAGAGCATCAGGACCACTGACACCCCAAAATCATAGAGTGGCTTCGGTACCTTGCCCTGAGATTTAGTGTCTAAGGAGGCAACTCCGCAGGCATTAACATAAAATTCAAGTTACTTGTTTGAATGATGTCATATGGAGTTAACTGGTGTCACTACCACCTTCACTTGCTCCAGAAACTGAATTTGAATGTCAGGAGCTTTTGTGATGGATGCAGCTGTAAATAATTAGCACTGCTTTGTTGAACACTAATTGTGCAGCTGTGCTGGATGAAGTCTCAAAATCGATGTTGCAAACTCGAAAGGACCAAATTTTCTTCTTATTCCAGCCTGACTCCAGAACACCAGAGCTGTTAAATCAGAGCATGGCATGGCCTCAAGGGCTAAATTCACCTCTGGCTGAATCTTTTATGAGTCATGAGTTTATTAACTAGCCTCACAGGGTGAAAAGCTGCTGTTTGTCAGGAACAATGATGATAACTGGTAGTCTCCTTATAGCCTTGGATTCACCGTGTGGCTTACCAAGAAAAAAATTCCAGGGGGGAATGGATATAAGTCACACAAAGTTCACTCAAACAGCAGCAGTATTGTTTTGAGTTTCTCTTCTAAAAAAGAGCATACCTGTGGATTCCATTGCAATGCTCCTTTCTTTTTCAACACTGGGAATTTATGCTGCTGTACACAAATAGGTCATTTTTCTCCATCAATTCATATCTCTTTATGTGAGATTGAGCACACCCCACCACCTAGGAGAGGACACTTGCTACACTCATAACACTCTGCACCTGCTTCTGAGATTTTTCAACTTCCAAGCCCTCCAGCTGCCCTATCAATATCAGTTCTCAATTGCATTCTTGTGCCCTTCTTCCTTCATCTGTCTTAGTATTGATCCTCAATTACTGTCCAATTTTCAAGAATATCAACCACATACATCTACAACACCAGTGCTTCCCCTGTAGTCCTCCTAAGAACAGCCACTGCACACATAGCTGCATGCATATAGCCACTATCTTTTTTCCTTCTCTAATCTCAACCTCCTCTAACATGCAATCATGTTTTCAAATGAGATGCATCATTTTGCCTTCTGAACTAGGAAAACAAAGAGCAAGATCAGCCTCCCACTTCAGCTTCCTGAGATTAGCTTCTTATTTCCTTCCTGACAAGTGTCTGAGCATAAAGTGTTCAAGGAACTTCAAAGCAGTTTTTAATATTCTAAATACTTTTCCAAGTTTATTTTGGCTGAAAGGACTATACATTCATGAACATGTTAGCTATCCCATGGCTTCATTTGTCAGTGAATAGTTATTTGTGAAAGCAAATCCTGTTGCCATGTACTGTTCGTTATCATGTACTGTTTCTGTTATTATTACTTATCATGTACTGTTCATTACTCTGGACTCCTATACTTCCTCCTGCACTTACCAGCAATTTCACCTCCTCAGCATTGGATTTCCCTCAAACTTTCAAACATATCTTCTCTTACTTCACCACATTACACAGAGTCATGGTTATTGGAACATCTCATCTGCTGTATCCTTCTATTTCTCCCTCAGTCTATGAGATTCCCCTCCAGGTTTTATTGATTTTCTTTTCTTCTTCATTGTTTTCCACTTTTCTTCAGGAAATTATCACCATATGCTTGCTCTGTTGCAATTCTTTTCTCCCAAGTGGCATCTTCTTTTGGCCATTGTTAAAACCAGTATAGCTGGCTAGGTCTGACTTAGTATGGCCTTTCTCGTGTTAATCTAAACTGAAAGTACAGCCTCAATCTCTGCATCTGTCTTCTTCCAGCCATTACAATATCCTAGCCAGGTGCTATGGCATTAATCTTTGTCCTAAATGTTACACAACTGGATCTGAATTCTTGGACTTGATATCTTGACCAGAGCATGACAATGCACAGATAAATGGCACTTGGGTTTTATATCTCATTCAGGTTCTAATGATTTCATAGCATGGCCCTTGCAGCTTTCTCCTGACTATACTAGATTCTTTCAATTTGTGGAAAACTGTAAGTGAGATTACTCCTGAGATTATAATTTTGACTATCATTTCCATGTGTTAACTTGCTGCTGCTATTTCTTCTGCCACATGAAACTTCATTCTAATACTTCATTCTCAACTTTCATTGATTTCAAGGACCAGGATTATTTTACTTCTCTCAGCCTTGCTGTTTCCTTAATGACTCAGTGAAGACAGTCTGCAGGCAGTGGCTGGTTTCCCACCCTTTGCCCCACTGTGCCTGTTGGTGGCACAATGGCCTAGCCAGTGATACTGCCCCATTCTAACCCCTGCTCAAAATTGATTTATTTCATGGCACCTGCTTTCAACAGTTCAATTTGTTCATACTAGAAGAATTGAAAGAAGAGGAGTGCTGGGGGGAAGTGGAGAAGTTAATGCTGTTTAGCCGAGAAGTGGGGAAGGGGAGGCACCTCACATGAACCCATTGATGATTTCTGAGCTGAAGCCTCATGCATTCCCTTCTCTCCATTCATACATATTTTTTTAGACTGTGTTCCCATAAGAAGAGAGAGTATGCTATGCTATACCCACAGGAAAATGCACAGCCAACAACCTGGCTGTATTTATTATGAAAAGATGTGCTCACATGGGCACATAAAGAAAGAATACCATGTCATTAAGACTACCACAATGACTCTGTGATGGATACCCTGAAGTGGCCAACCTTCATATGGCCACAGCAGCTGATGGCTGTCACCCCTGCTGCTGTGCACGCTGTGGAGTCTGGAGCAGGCACGCCCTGGAGCCTTGGCCTGCCTTTCCACCTCGGGGGTTTGAGCCATGCCCACTTACAGCCAGGTGGCTGTTCCTGGAAGAAAATCAGAATAAAGGTTGCTCCTGAGGGGACCTCATGATGTAGCTCAGGCAGAGGCTTTCCATCAGCAGCAAGATGCTAACTAATATAAGGCAGAGCAGTTTGCTGTGGTTTAATTCAAAAGATTTTCTTTTTGTAGTAATATCAGGAGCTGGAGGGGGTAGAGAGCTGCATGAGTGACAAATGCAGAAACAATGTTATACAAAACAAAAACATCTTTATAGTGAGAACTTGGGAGCAACAAGCCTCTTCAGCATCTCAAACAGTGTAGAATGTACTAAAACATTTACCAGTTTAGAAAGCAAGTACCACTGGAAAAGCTGCTTTGCAAGGCAATGTGTTGTATCTTCTGCAGAACCCAGCTGAACTAATTAAGAAGACCATAGTCAAAGATTTTTTTCCCAAATTGGAATTAATATTCCTATTTTCTTTAATTTCACAGACCTGAAATGACCAACAGCTCTTCATTATTTTTATTCCTATTCTTATCTTTGTTGTCATCTTCAGATGTCTCATCTGCATAATACCAAACTACAAATTAGTTTTATTTTTGAGACAGAAATGTTCCTAAGTTGACAGTGCAAAAATCTGCGCTGCAACATTATACATTAAAGAAAAGATCACTTATCCCATTAAATGACTTAACATTTTGTGCCTCTGAAGGAAATAATAAATATTAATCCATGCTACTTTCTTTCTGTGTAAGAAAAGAGTGAGTAAAGAATTTCTTACCAACATGTAATCTAAACACATCCTCTTTCAGTTTAAAACCATAGGTCCTTGTCCTGGTACTATCTGACTGTATAAAAAGTTGCTCTCCCTCCTATTTATAAGCCCCCTTTAAGTACTGGAAGACCACAGTGAAGTCTCCTCAAAGCCATTTCTTCTCTAGGCTGAACAACCCCAGCCCTCTCAGCATTGTCTTTGTAGCAGAGGTGCTCCAGCCCTCTGACCATCTTCACAGTCTTCCTCTGGACTTTCTGTAAGAGTTCACACCTTTCTTGTCTTGAGGATCCCAGATCTGGAGGCAGCACTCCAGGTGGGGTCTGAGGGCAGAGGGCAGAGTAGAGGGGTAGAAACACCTCCCTCAACCTGCTGGCCATCCCTCTATTGACACAGCCTGGGATGTGGTTGGGTATCTCACAGCTCTTCTGTCTTGTGAGAGCACTCTATTAGATAAATTCAGTGGTGCTGGGTTGGGTGGAAGGGCAAAAAGCATCCAGAATGAAAATTACCTGACTAAATATCCATCACTAAATTTCCTTCTATGGTGATATTTTCCAAAAGCATTTACAAATTTCTTTTATGCACTTATTACTTTTATAATTTCTTTTTCTCAAGACTTAGGAACGATAATCAATCCTAAATTTTCACATCATTAGCATGAAGTCTCAGCCACTATAACTTGCAATCATGGATGCCTCCCTCCTCAGTTGTTCTGTTTGAGTGTCTTGCAAAGTAATCTCACCAGAATCACCACTTGAACATTCTGAAACAAATCTGTAAGAGATAAATCTGAACATCCTTAATTGCACGTGTATGAGGGTCCAAAAGGAATATTTTTTTAACCTGAAAAAATTGTAATATACAGTCAAGATTTTTGTAGCTGCAGCATATCTTGTTGATGTGATTCCCAGCTTGCAGGACAGAAAGCAAAGGTGTTAGCAAGAAAAGTAAACAAGTCTGGAGCATGTATTTCAGTCAGAAAAACTTCCAAAGCATAGGCATGCAATTTTCACCCATAAAGATTTTTGAAAAATCCCATTAAATCCTAGTGGCCACAATGTATCAGATGGGCTTTATGCATTCCTTCAAGTTTGACTTCTTAGTATTTACCCATGTGAATCTTGTTTAAAGACATCCTCATGGGCCTGTGTAGTTAGACCAGCTTCACACATTTTTGTTCTGTAGTCAAATAAATGTCAGTCAGCTTTACCAGCTGCAACCATATAATTACTCAGTTGTTGGCTGGACCTATAACAATAAGTTAGGGTTCAGAACTGCATTTGCAGAGTGACTTGGGCTGGCAGATTTCTGCTGTAGCCATGCCCACAGCAATCACAGCCCAGTTGCTTCTTTCCTTGAGACTTTTAGCTAAGCACACATACCAGGGAGCTATTTTTCATAGAGCTGTCATTCAAGAAGTTGCTTCATCAGCACTCTTGGTTACCAGTCATGACATCTACACAAAGCAGATACACAGTGCCATGTGGAACCATCACAAATGTATGCTCAAATGGTTGTTTACAGATATTTGTGCTTAAAATGTCCCACTTTGCACATAATATTGTGGAAACAGTGTTTGCAAATAAAACTTGTCCCTATTTCCCTGGAACATCAGTCCCTTGATGGGACTGACTGATGCATTTTAAAACTCTTTTTAGATTAACACTCATCTTTGTGTGTTTAGACCATGTCTGTATATTCCTTCCAAATCACCTGTCCTTTCTTTCAGGTCTTCCTTATGTTTAGCTTGTAAGCTCCAGCAGCTCCTTGTTCATCCGTGCAAGCTTCCTTTATTGCAAAAGATAAGGTCCAGCAGAGCATCTCCCTTCACTGGCTCCTTGATCATCTGTGTCTGGAAGTTACCACAAGTGCTGTATTATTGTGTCCTTCTGTGTCATCCCTCCTGCAGATCTCAGGGGGATTTTTTTTCTCAGAAATACAACATTGCTCAAGCAAGTGTTATAGTCTTAATTACAGATTACTGGATGTGCATCCTTGAATGTTGCACACGAGAAGCCAGACTACACTGTCATTAATAGATATTTGGGATCACCTGGAACAGTGATGCTAACCATGTACACAATTAACATGTAGAATGAAGTCATTTCCTTGCAATTGAAATTTCTCAACCACTTATATGTTAGAATTTCTCAACCATTTTAACATTCAACACATGTTTATACTCAACACATAATATAAAATTGCCGGTACATCTCATGGTACTGCTGTGAGATCCTGGAGGAAAGGATGGCTGGGTTTGGTTGTGTTTTGAACAGATGGCAGAACACATAATAGAGCCATTGACTGCTGCTGAATGATATAAATGGACTTCCCCAAAAGATTCCAATGCTATTTTTGTCCCATTCTAAATTAAAAGAAGACTATTCTACTATGTGCCAAGATGTGTTTCAAGATCAGGTCCAGACAGTATTGGTTCACATCTGCATACTGAATAGCAGGAAAAATAAGCTGTACAATCAGTAATCTCCTATAAAAAGGGTCCTTAACTTCCTTCCTTAACTGATATATTCATTTCTTCTTTCCCTATTCATTATTTGAGTCTCTCTGAAGAACACACTGTAGAAACACATATTACAAATATTGATATTTTCTATATGTAAATAATTCCATGATGACGGGCAAGTAGCAGCTCTTTACTGGCACCAGCATGTAATGATGCTTGCACAAAATACTGGACTTAGTGTTGGGTCCTTCAGCTGCCAGACAAGGTCTCAGATCAATATGTGATACCTGTGGAACACATGCTACCTTACTAGTGATGCAACTAATTCCTATTCATTCATAGGCATCATATGTCTGGGAAGGAAAACAGAAAATATCTAATGTCATTACATAACAGATAGGACATAATCTGTAATATAATAAACAACAACAACAACAAAAAACAACCAAGAAAAATCTCTCTGAATGCTGTAAACATGGTCCAGTATGTGAGGACCAGTAACAAAACTGTGGACGCAGGAGAGGGGATCTGCTCTGTGCAGATCTCAAAGCCTTTCTCCCACATGGCACTCTAAATTATACATATGTGGACATAAACCCATCAAAACTGAAGCTCAGATATACAAAAAAAAGGTATTTCCGAATTGACCTATCCTGGTCAATATTTTGGTTTTTAAATGCCCTATTCTTTCCAAACAGAATTATATTAAAATATCTCTGGCTGTAATTAGTAAGGAATTATTTCTAGACACACAGAAACTAATTCAACTTATTCCTTATATTTAAAATAACATTTATAAAATTTCTCCCAAATAACATTTGAGAGTAGAAGTAAAATAGCATTAAATATGCTTGATGAGAGTTGATATTAAGAAGCATTTTTTTAAATGGTTACATGAATATGTATGGGTTTTGTTGGCTTTTCTAGGACTTGATTCTGAGAAACAGCACCTTTAATCCTTCACGAACAAAACTCAAAAATATCTTACTGATATCAGCCATGGGGACGAATCCCCTATAACAACCTGTGGCTTGTCTGTGGACCTTAATTAGTCAGAGAGATCATGATATAGAGCCTCTTCAAAGAGGGTAAGAGTGGTAGTTCTGTATGGAGGAGCAGAGCAACCTTTTGTACCTGGTAATTTAAGGAGCAGCAACAGGCTAATGCGCCGCCAGCGCGGGGCAGAGCATGTGGTGTGGTTCTCAGCAGAACAGCGGGCCCCTAATGAGCTCTAGGAGTGGATAGCAGCTGGTAAACTCAGTGCTCAAGTAGGAGGCTCAGAGAGCCTTTATTTGGTAACAAAAGGCTGCAAATTGCTCAAAGGCCTGAGCAGGCAATGAGAACATGTTCATATGGTCAGCCAATATACAAATTTCCAAAACAAATATTACAATATATATGTTTTCATTGCAGCAGGACATGGTGGAGTTTCTGAGGGCCAGGCATTTCAGAAATAAGTCATACATCGAATTCTTGCTAATTAAACCAGCTTTGCTCTCTGTATTGCAGCAACTGTACTACATATATACATCTATGTGTTTGCATTTTCAGCTTAAAATAATCTCAGGTGAGCTAGGAATAGAGTTAATAAATCAAAAAATATTTTACTGCAAATACTATTTTACTGCACATACTCCGCTGTCACTTGAGTCTAAGAATTCTTGAAGTGTAACAGATGGAGAAAGACGAACTACTTATCAATTACAGGATTTTGACAGAGAATATCATAAACCACAAGTTCAGAGATCAACTGCTTAAGCAATGTCAGAAGATGAAATTTACTCATATTTTTTATGCATCTGGCCTTATCCATTGTTTTCTATATAGTATTAATATAATTCCACAGGCACACAATTTTGTGGAAGTACATGTTATAAGCATATTTCAGTAGTAGTACCTGGCTGACAAGAGGCAAGTTGTTATTGCTCCCACAAAACCCCATGAGACTCCTCAGCCCCCAGCAGAAGATCACTAATACTTTGTTATTACAGCAAATGCCAAAGTAATTTGTTCATTTTTTCCTGAAAACCATGTAAACAGGAGCTAGAATCAAATTTTTATTAAAAAAAACACAGTATCTGTTTCTTATCATTATAATAGAAGAATTACACAATTATAGGCAAGTAAGTAAACAATTTTCAATGAAGCTCTGGTTAATAAAGACAAATGCACTTGAGGAAATTTGGTTGAGATTTTGTGTTAGAATCACAACAGTGCAAAAAAATGTCTTCAATACTTCTTCAAATTATAACAGTCAATAACATTAATCTGCGACAAAAAAATATAGCAAGTTTTTACCTAAAATTTGAGCTTTGTTTTTTTTCTTGGGTTGTGAGATTGAAAATAACATCAAATATGGACTCAGATATTCTCTTGCACTATTCCTAGTAATTAAAATCTAAAAAGCACCATATGTCATCAGGTTTGGAGAAGGAGACTCAGCAACTGGTAAGTCATGCATCAAGTATAATATAGGAACCTCAGGAAAACAATTTCTCCATTAAATTCTCCATAGTGATTATACCATCTTTTCCCAGACACATGATTTAGACAAACCATTTTTTTTTAATTTAGCTAGGGATAATGGCAAATACTTTTCTAATATTCTTCTTCCCCCAAATGAGTGGAGTGCAGCACTATTCATAAATGAGGCATTGAATTCTCAGAAGTAGGAGTGCCCTAGCTCTGCTGCAGATACGAGGACGGTTTAAAAGCTGCCAAGCAAAAGCTGTGAATAACCCCAGACCCTGCACTCAGCCTGAGCTGGCAGTCTCAGCCCTGGACACTCGTGTCACTGGAGAGTGGCAGCACCAAGGCAAGGTGCAGAGCCTCTCTGCCCTCACCAGTGCTGCTGTGCTGCCCTGTGCCCTTGGCTTGCAGAAAGCTCAGGGAGGGGCATCCCCAGAAGCTCCCCCCAGAGACAAGGCAGGCTGCTCTCTGTCCTGCTCCTTTTCACTCAGGAGATGCCTGCTCTCCACTGATTTTGGCAGGTGCCATTTAGGATGAACAAATTAAAGGAATAAGTGCACATTAAACAGAAATAGTTTGCACCTACGTAACAAGTGTGGCTGCTGGTTTGGTTTCTCTTAAGTAGAATCTGCTGGGCAGAAATGCAACATAATAGAGTATTTTACAATCATGCTGGTGTAAGAAAAGGAACCCCAAGGCAGAACATAATTTAATTAACTCTATTGCAGGAAATTATGATTATCAGAACTCATTGAAGTTAGACCATGTGTAATCATCTACAGTTTTGAGAAAATACATGCTGCTTTAACTTTGATGAACTTGACTCAATAGCACACTGTCTGAATAGGTTCTCATTTGTGAGTATTCATTATGTATTCAAAGAGCTTTGGTACAAAATAAATTCTCAGGGCTGTAGAACCAGACCCCTGCTAGACTTGTAATAATGTTGTCACAAAAGCAAGATGTTTGTCATGTGATCCTCCTTATAGTACTTTTTAAAGCAGAGACTAGAAAGATTTTATACTGTCTTTAACAACAACAGTGCCAAGCAACGGATAAATTTGAAAAGCAAATATCCAAGAATCTATAGATTTAAAAAATTATCATTTGGGCTGTGTATTTTCTACTTGGTGAATTTCAAAGCCTCAGACTATGCCTCTAAAAAGGCAAAGAAAACATTAACTTGACAGGTTACATTACCATCCACTCACAAATATTGGTAGCCCAATTTGAAATGAAAAGCTGACCCATGAAGACCCTTCAGTAGACAGAATATATGTAAATAACCATGCATGATCCTGCAGCATGAAATAAATAAATACAGATGTTGCTGCAGATTACATAGGGGTGAAATTTAAGTCTTTAAAAAATGCATTATGTAGATAAATGTCAGGGATAAAAAATTTTGGTTTGCTAAAACCCTTATTAACAACTATTAATTTGGTTGTCTGAGAGATAAAATGCCAAGAAATGTATTGTAATACAGATGATTTTTTTGTTACATAGGATAGATACAAAAAACAGAAGTTAGTTTTAGTTTAATTGTTGAGACAATGTAAGCAGTATTTGGCCCAAAAAACTGCATGGGAAAGATGAGAAGCAAAATCAACTGCTTTATAAATTAATACATGTTTCTGAATATTCTGTCACTATGAATATAAAGTTTTGCAATTTAAATCAAAATTACAGGATGTAAGAAAACACGTAGCATACCTCTTATTAAAACACAGTGTTTAAAATGGCATGATAGATTATTTTATGGTTATAAATATCCACCTTTTATGAAAATTTGTCATGCAATTGTTCTATAGGTAAGCATAACTCCACAAATGGACTGTGAGTTTCATTTTCATGATGTTGCACATGAAAGTAATCTCAAACACCTCACACTTAAAACCTACCAAAAGGCTACAAAAAAATCTTGAAATACTATAGCGGGGGAAAAAAAAAAGGAGAGAAGCCCAAGATTACTTTGGTCTTTTAATAATGCATTTATCAGCTTCATTGTTTTTTGTCAATAGTCTGTAGTTCTGACAAACAGCTTGTAGCATTGGATGGGGATAGGAAAATAATGCAAAGACAATAGCTCCCTGGAGGAAAGTTTGAGATGAGGCCAATTGCCAAAAATAGAGTCCAGGTCTGAATAAAAGTTTAAAAACCTGGCCTTGCTGACATTAATGGCATATCCTCAATTATTTTAATATGGCAAGATTTCAACCCTGGGGAGAGGGAGCAATCATCATCAATGCAAGGAAAGAGAATTTACTATTTATTTAATCCCTCATCTTTTTCAAAAGGAGAAAATATTATCTATTCCTTGTGGGGTCTTCTCAGCGCTGTTGCTTTTTGCTACAATTGAAAAGTAGGAAAAACACTGTTCACTTTCTGGAGTTATTTTTCTTTCCCTAAACCTTTTACCAAAGAGGCTACCGAGACCACACGGCTTGCAGCAGACAACTGATGATCTCATGCGTTTCTTTTGCCTTTTCAGTCGATAAACCAGTTTCAGATCATCTGATGTCAACAGAAAGCAGCTTTTTTTGTTTGGTTGGTTGGCTTTGCTGGAGGCTGGCCCCGAGGACCTGGCTGTGTAGCAGCCTCTTGCGCTCAGGAGGAGCCTCTCAGGCCTCTTGTGGCACCGGCATCTGCTTTGTGCGCCGGGATGTGCAGGCAAGCTTGAGTAAGTGTGGGAAAACAGCAACTGCAGATCAGGGTTTGCCATAAGGCAAGACCTAACACATAGCTCTTTCTGGTTCATCACAAACAGATGGAAAAACACATAATAGACTCCAGTTAAAAGTCTTCTGTTCTATTATCTTTCTTATGAATCTACCGCTGAGAAATTAGCAAAGTTGTTCAAGAACACAAGAACACTCACAGAGAAAGTGGCTGCATAATTGCAGAGCCTTTTTTGTGTTAACAGTTTTCACGCAGATATGGGAGACATAATAATTACAGGAATATGTGTCCAGTGTAGCTCACAACGAACACGGTAATTTTTATAGCCCACAATTTTTAAGCAATGCCGTGATCTTTAGAGCACAAAGGAAAATTAGGCTCGTCACACTCACAACCCAAGACATTGTATGATGAACAGGGGGAGGTCTTTCTGCTGCTAAGAGCCCCTTTCTCCTTCCTTTTTTCCCCCATGTGACCTTAAAGGGTGGTGGGAAGAGAAATAAACAGCAGGAAGAGACTGTCTATACTTGTGGCTGCTCAGTGCAGCTCAGGTAAAGCCCCTCCAGATACAGGGAATGGTATTTAAGCTTCTTCATACCAGCTGGGATTTTTCCTTGTGCCAGTTTCAGCACAGGTTCATTTGCCGAGTTTGATATAGAAACCCTTGGAGTTAAAATCTCCCAAAGGCATTGCATGCTGACAGCCTTTTCTGGGGTGGAGGGGGGGAGTTTGGGTGAGAAGGAGCAGAGTTTTCCCTACTGTAAGTCAGGCAGGGTGGATAGGTTTGCTGGTTTGTTCCCTGTGTGATACCCTAGAATTTCAAGAACCTGAGGGGTGTCACCTGAGAAATAGGTTCTGAGAAGCTGGAATGAAACCAGTGTCACCCAAAAAGACTGATTACATAGAGGAGGCAAGTCCCCTCTATCTCCTATAGTATAGAGCTAGAATTTACAGGGAGACTCAAAGTAAATTAAAATAATAGAGGGACTTTAAATTGCAGACTGCAATTAGAGACCTTAGCATGGTTTTATGTCCTCTAACCTGAAACCTCGACACTCTAAACATCCACATCTCAATCAATTGCCCAAAGAGAATAATCCCCCCATCAATTACAAAGGAAGCCTATTACATCAGGGATAGGTACCTATATATGACAGATGTACCTGTATCACCTTGCAGGTGACCTCCACATACTGCCAGAAGGTAGGATGAGCTCTGGCAAAACTCCACCCATTCCCTGTGAATGTTAACCAGCCTGATGGTTGTGAATAGAAGTATCTTCCCCTTCCTTGCTTGCAGAAAGACGTGGCACACCCTGTCTCTCTGCTGGTGACAAGCAGGAGTCCTCCATGGCACTGTCTAACAAGAACCTTTTCTTCAGCTGTTTGAAACTGAGTATGTCAAGCCACTATGGACTGCCTCAGACTGCCTTGCATGACACTTTGCACACATGTTAAAAGCACATGCTTAGACTATGTTGGAAATTAGTATATTAATTCACTTTCCCCTAGACATACCCTGCCTTCAGTCTGCAATAGGGTATTCAGGATAGCATCCTACACATTGCTTCATATTTGATTCCCCCAGGTGTGCTCCACAAGGCCCCAGCTGTAGATGGAAGGGACACTCACTCCTAAGAAAATCCTCGGTTACATTCTGTATCCCTAATACATATCTAAACCAGCAATCAAGTTATAGGATTTGCCCTCATTTTGTCTTTCCTTGTTTATTTGGAGAAATCAAACATGCATCAGTGCTTCCATACGGACAGATGAAGAGCCTCAATGTCCCTCCTCTTGTATGCACCTGCAGCCAGATTAACTATTTTGTTCCGAGTGGAGTTACTATCACTGCATATGAGTGAAAGAGAGAATTTGGCCCATTCTCACATTCTCAGAGTATTAGTAAAATTAATTCTCATTCACAGACAAGCCAGCCTCCAGTGGTAGTCAGAGAGGAGCAGAGATGTTTATCTGCTTGGCCTGGTGTCTAGCAAAAGAACACAGACAAAACAAAAGCTAAAGACTGATGCCACACGGCAACTGTTCATTTATTCCCATACATGCTTACTGTACTGCACTGGAAGCAATTAAAGCAAACCTGCCATGGGAGTGCTGCAGTTGTGGGGTAACTCCGTGCCAAGTGGTGGAAGTAACAGCACTGGCTGAGCCATCTACTGCTGAGCTACAGAAAGGGCAGTCTTTGGCATGCGTTTGCCTGAGGAAAGGTCCAGCAAGCAGGTGGAGAGATGGGCTGAGGCTCTGACGCGCTGTTAGCCAGCACTGTGGCAGCAGCCTCATTCAGTGTGGTGTCCAGCTGCTGGCAAGAGCTTCAGAAAGTCACTCTATAACTCAGCCAAGGCTGAAAAACTTACCACCACAGGAGTTAACCTCCTATGGCTGAAGAAAGTTAAAGAAGGAGGATGGTAAGATAACGCTGAGTATTTAATAGCAGGCAGACACCCCAAAAAACACCAGGAGAAAGAAGTGAAAATAACAACTTCAGGAGTCTGACTCTACAGGCAAATGAGAAAAATTTAAAAAACAATTAGTCAGAAACAGCCTTCATCCCAACATCCAAGGACAGGTCATCCATAAGGCTAACAGAAGGACAGAGGTGTGCTTTCAGCCATCCACTGCCCTGGAGCACAGGCACAGCTGGCAGCGTGGGCACAGCTGGCAGCATGGGCACAGCTGGCCTTCCAGCCCAGCCACATGCAGCACAGCTGGCTGGCAATAATGCCACCCAGCTAAATGGGAGTCTCACACTCTGCACTCCCTGAGCTCTGCCCATTGTCCATCCACCTAGATAACCATTTGTGTGAGCATCGAAGCTGACAAGTCCTCCACTGGGCAGTATCCCATAGCTGGCATCTTCCAAAGATGCCAAGAAAGAAAATATCTTTTGTGGAAACAGGTGGTAGGCTTTTTTTTTTTTTGCCATCATGAATTCTTCAGAGGAAACAAAAATCTAAGTCATGAATCTCTTATGAATATCAGCACCATTTTATTACTTTGATGTATGGCAGTAATTCCAGATTCTGGCTGTTATTTGCATTACATCTGAATGTACAGCCTTAGTACATTTCATCACTGCTTGAAGAATATCCACAGACATGATCTTACGTTTATTAATTTTTTTTGTAACTGTACATCTCTACACAGTTTATTTGGTCATGATCTTTGGATATTAATTCTATATTAGTGTAAAACACATTAGCTTTTAGTTATCAACAGTTCAAATTATTGCTGTGGATTTTCAAATAATTGAAAGAAAAATTGCAAGGCCATCCATAAGAAAAAGCTGCAGTTGTGTGACCCACTTCTTTATGGTCATGTAAGAGACTCATGGTATGTACTGATTTCTGATATTTCCTCTTAATGTTCTTTAAGATAATTGCATGCAGTTAAAAAGAGGGAATATCAAGAGAAACTGCTTGAAATAATACAAATTAAAATTCTAAAAATTCAGATCGAGAAAAAAAATTGCTGGCTGATCCTACAACTGCTGAATTTCCTTAAACCCTTGTCTCCCAGGAGACTGATAGAGCCTAATGAAAATAAATTATATGTTGCTCTGATTAAGCTGCAGTTATTAACTGAAATATCATTTATTAGAAAATAATCTAACTTCTACTAAGCAGCTATACTTATTTCAGCAGGTGATAAATAAATTTGATTCTAAGATATAATCTTCTTTCTAAGGGATTCCACTTCCAGTATGCTAATTTCTAAATATAGATTAATGTTTGTATTTGCCTGCATGCTCTTGTTGTCTTAATAAAAAGTCACCAAGGGATCTAAAAATCACTCTTCCTTATTTGTCCTTTTACTTCTGCCTGTGTGGCAAATAAATGAAGAAAGACCCTGAACGCGGCTGGCAAAATTTCTAACATGCAAGGTGGAACAGAGACAGATTGGTATACAGGTATGCATGGGAAAATTCTGCTTTATAGAGGCTCAAGATATTCTTATTTGACTTTCATTTTCATTTTCCTTCTAAATGTGCTATTGAAATCCATTTGTTAGCATGAGACAAGCTTTTCATTAAGTATAGAAAATACAACTGAAACAATGAATAATGGTTGACTCACCATCCTTCTCATAAAGTCAAGCACCAGCTTCTTTGAGCAATTTGCAAATTAGCAGAAAACCACCAGTGGCAGCAAACCAAAACACAGAGCTACACACAGGCCCATGTAGAGCTACATTTCACAGTAAAATGTGTTCCAAATCTCTTCTTACGCAGCAAGAATGTAAATTTGCAGCATCCAGTCGGTGAACTTCCAAGCACCGAGACCTCTACTATCAGCAACACCACTCACAAGTTTTATTTGCTTGACTGGAAAGAGGGTAATGTTTAATATGAGCATCAGACCCTTCTGCTTTTGGTAACATACCGTGATCATTGAAACCATACTAGGAATTAGTTAAATCTCATTCTAAAACAAGTGAACCAGAAATATCATCTGTGAATTTAAAGAATTTGTGTTTTTATCCAATCATCTGACATTTCATTTTTTTCATTTTGTTTTGTTAGAAAATATCGCCTACTCTGGAATGTCCTTCGCATAAGGAGCCTCTTATAGAGATTATAATTAAAGAGGTTATCACTCATATCCTCTAACAACAGTCTACAATTCTACAATGGTCATTACAAATCATTCTTCTTGGTTTCATTGTGCTTTTCAGCCCCTCTTAGGTTAATAAGCCCACATTTTGAGGAAATATTTTCTCACATTTTGTCACAATTATTCTGCTAGCATAATATTCCAGCAGGGAGGTAAAATGCAATCTTTTACATTGGTTTTTGGTGTCACATTTAGATATATCATCCTGGACCTACATCTTAACAACTGGTCTTATGAAGAAGACAATTTGGAATCATGGTTTTAAACTTGCAGGTCCCTGGCAGAGCCATGAAAAGCATTCATCTTTGCCTATGAATAGCAATTCCCCTTACAGTAAGACCAACCCAAAGATACATTTTGACATATGCAGTTGCACAGAGTTCAGAGTCACATTAGTCAGTCTTCAAGTTTTCTCAAAGCCAGTCCCTAAACTCTGCCAATATTCCAACAATAGTCAATATTTGTGAGTCTATTACATAATTTTTGCTACTTTTAGAGGAACTAATATTAAATGTAAGTCTGTTGCACTAGAAATCAATATCCTTTCTTGTAAAGCAACCGACTTTTTGTGGAATCACAGAATAAGCTGAGCTGGAGGGGACACTCAAGGATCACTGAGTCCAGCACAGCTCTTCACAGAACCATCCCCAAAAGTCACATCATGTGCCTGAGAACATTATCTAAACACTTCTGAACTCTGTCAGGCTGGTCCTGTGACCACTTCCCTGGGGAGCCTGTTCCAGTGCCAAACCACCCTCCAAGTGAAGAACTTTTCCAGATATCCCCTGACACAACTTCAGGCCATTCCCTCAAGTCCTGTCATTGTCACCACAGAGAAGAGATCAGTGCCTGCCCTTCCTCTTCCTCTTACAAGGAATTTGTAACTGCAGTGAGGTCTCCCCTCAGTCTCCTCTTCTCCAGGCTGAACAGACCAAGTGACCTCAGATGCCCCTCATACATCTTCCCTTCAAGGCTTCCCTTCCCATCCCCATGGCCCGACTTCAGATGCTCTCTGATATCTTTATATCTTTCTTATATTGCAGAGGCCCAAGCTGCACACAATATTCAAGGCTGCACCAGTGCAGATTACATACAGGCCATAGCAATTGAAACTGATGTAATATAAAGATGATATCTAAGATATGACTTGGTACAGTCCCTCTACATATCATAGCAACAAATAAATAATAAAGAAACTATTCATTGAGTTCTAACAGATGCAGATCTGAATGTCAATATGGACTTCTACCTCTTGGATTTTCTTTTCAGTTACATCATAGAGAAATTAGTTTAACACAGACATATAACTATTTTATTCTCACAGCAGTTCACCTGAGAGGTGGATGAAATTCTTGGTTAGTTCTTTTCACTATAAGTTCACTTATTTTATTTTTATTTTCCAGAAGTGTCTGCAATAGCTGGGAGGAGGGAGCAGGGGTCCATAGCAGAGAAAGAGCAAAAAAGATACATTTGCAAAAAGAATTACTCAGTTACGTGTAAATTCATAGTACCAAATTAACTTGAATATATAACTTCTGCCTTCACCAGAAGTTTTTATATACAAATACGGCTTCATTGTAGAGTCCAATATGTTTCAAACTGAGAAAACAGTGGATCGTTCAGCAATTTTTTTTTAAAAAGCTCAAAATTCTGGCATCATAAACAGTTTTTTTAAATGCTTCCTACAATGTTATGTTGACCTTCTTATCAATACAGAATAGCTGAACATGAGTCTCTGCAAACCTGGCCAACAGTATAGAAATCATTGATGAAGGAATTTCTATGAAACGGTGAAAGGCAAAATGCTTATTTTCTCTTTCAATAGCTTGTTTTGTCTCTTCAGCACTCCAGGATTCCTTTTGTTGGTTTTAGTATAATCATGTTATTTTTCAATATTTGTACGTCTTAAGCAAAACTAATTTTTTGAGTGCCCTTTTATCTTTCTTTGAGATATGATTCTGAGAGCATTACATCATTTTGAGTCCAGAATGTGTAACACCTCACAAATCACCTTGCAGAGCATACATTGTTATGGGTGGCATCTTCATGTGCTACAGCGAGGAGTGCAATAAAATACCCTGAATACAACCAACAATTTTTTGTATATCTTATCGTGAGCCTTTACTACAACCTTTGTCTTAAAAAACTACTCAGTTTCTCGAAAGCCTATTTTGGATTTATTTTAACCTTGCTACACATCAAAGTACAAGGATGAAGCTTTGTTCTTGCTGTCAAGACAACCACTGCCTCTTCAGCAGAAGGGGGAAAAAATCAAAGACTTGTAGAATGCCAGTTGAGTTTGAACCTGAAGGCCACAGTCTCTGAGCACACCTGGTACTCCCCACAAGAGCAGGATACTCAAGAAAATTGAGGCTTCAAATGAGCTTCCATATAACAACCTATAATTTCTTTTCAGGGAGTGGGGAAAAACGTTAAAGGAAAATTTGATGTGACGGTCCCTTTGCTGAAGCACAAGGAGGGGCTCAAGATGATCTTCAGAATGCTGGAAGACAAAAGCCTCATTATACATAATAACTGCTTACCAGTAGCCCAGATTGATAACAAGCGTCCTCTGCCAATTTTGCTCTATCATTATACAAAGAGGTGATTAAATTATTTGACAAATCTTTTCCTGTGCAATATGGAGTTATTTACCTCAGGTAGAACAGAGCAAGGCTAGGTAAAAGGGGCTAACTAGCATGGCAACTTTAAAATGGAAACACTTGTTCAAAACTTGCCTACAATGTGCAGAAAATATTCAAGGTAACTAGTGGTCTGGTTTGTATTTGAAAACTATCAAATATGTTGTGACATCATAGGATGCCAGCCTTCAGGCACCACCTTGTGTGCATTGCCTGCTTCTCGTTTGCAAATTGAGGAACTTTGCCCTATTTGATGGTTCCCAATACTCCTTGTGTCTTCAGAGTAGCCTGGTGTGGCAACAGCTGTTGGGGTCTGCTTGGACCAGGCAAGGCTGCTTGGGCGATTCACAGCAGCCTCTCAGCATGACACTTCTCTGCCCCTCTCTGGGTGTCTGGAACAAGAGTAGCCATGCCACAGGCCACACTAAAAATACAGTGCAGATGGTTGCAACAGAGCAGCTGGCCATGTACCCTGGTCCTGATTGGTTTACTGGTGCAGACATAGCCAATCTTTTCCGCTTTATCATTTCAAAAGACATTTCTCCAGCACTCAGGATGTTGTTATTCCCTTGTTGCCCATTTGCAATCTTTCTCTGGAGTGTCAGAAGGTCTAAGCCAATTACCTGGGTTTCTTTTCTGCTGGAAATATTTGCAATCTCAAATCCTGCAACAGGAAAATAGTGACTGAGAGCAAAAGACATATGTCAAGTGACACTAGCTGAATTTTTTGTGCTGCAATGTTCTTGAAGCAAATATGGCTAGAATTCAGACACTGCTGAAGTGAAAATAATGCCTTGAGAATGGGGCACTTGATAAACAGACCCACTCCTGGTGAATTCAGCAGGAGGTGCCACATAAAAGAGAGTTTCTACACAGTACCAACCTACTGTGCTGTAAGAAATGAACTACCTGAATGCCAGCAGCTGAAATGGCATCAAGGCAGGTAAAAGCAAAGGTCAGGCTGGTGTAGCAGTGTTCTGACAGTATCCAGCAATAAGCTGTGCAACCCCTGGCAGAGCTATATTCCAAATTAGAAAATAAGAGGTGTGGAAGAAGAATCCTCATCTGAAAACTGAGTGGAGCATTGCTCTTTTCACCTGCAAGTATGACCCTGACTGTGGCCAGGGCTGTCTCCTCTAAGCTCAGCAGATCAAATGGACACTTCTCCTTCCCCCCACACAATGCATGCCCAAGCATCCCCAGTGACCTTTCCAAAACTCACCTTAGTCAGCAAGCAACCACCATGTAACCATGTTGCATAAAGGGAATCATAAGTTTTCCAACTCATTTGCATGATCTCTTGGCCAGCTGAAAAAAAAAACTGCTATCCAAAGCAGGTGCTGGCAATAATTGATTCTTTCTAAACTGCATGGGTTGAGTGTGAAAATGGTACTACATATGCTAATTTCTCACAATAATATGTGCATGAACTATTCTCCTATTTTGCCACATGAGTGCTTTGTTTTGAAAATCCCACGCTGTGTGGTTTCACACAGGCTCTGCTGTGCTCTTCTCCATACTGTGATTTAGGGCTAATCTTTTACCAGTGGCAAATAACTATTTACTCCTCATGAGACTGTCATAGAGAGGCTATCAATTTCCTGTCCTCTTGATAACATCCCCATCCTTCTCCAGGGGTAACAACTCCCACTGCTCATCTACTTACCTAACTGGTTAAAAGAATTCTGGTAAACTCAAACAAATTGTTCTCTAGCAGACTTCTTGCTGTGGTTCTAGAATTACATGCACACCAACAACTGTCATTCCAGCTTTTTCATTCTTTCCAAGTGTTTAAATTGCAATACTAACTTACCTTATAATTCTTTTTTTTATCATATCTACTATGGCAAGAATATATCAAAATATACACTTTTTTTTTCCCCAGACTTATGTTTTGAAAGAATTACATAGGTCTTTGTTGAAAATCAGGACTAAAATGTCAAAGATGCACTGGCTGTTTCATCAAAGTGTTTGCTCGGTAACTAGTGGTATCTCAGCTTTCTGTATTAATTAATTCCTGTTTGTTGGGACTAAATTCTATAGAAGTATTTGGCTTATTGTGTGGGAGCATTATATGAGCAATACACTCCTGGATTCTTGTGATTCCCTTGTGAAACACATTTACCACTGTAGTTAAGGAAATAATGTGCACACATACTTCTTGTTTTGGATCATGGGGTTCTGCAATGGATAGATTCATTCAGTATTTTTTGATTTTCAGGAAGTTTGCTCTTGATTGCAAGTTAGGTCAGGTTAGGAGAGGAGCCAAAAATTACAGAGGAAGTGTGGGGGAAATATATTTCAGGATTTAGTCTTCTCATAGTACAGGCTTGTAATTGTATAAAAGACTTTCTATAGAAATCCTGTCCATAATGGTACATGATTACTAAGAATATATGAAAGTTGTTTTTTGTCTTGTAAGCAGTTATAAACCAAACTTATTTATCCAGAGGTAGTGCAAATAACAAAATTTTCAGCATGTTTTGGAAAACCTTTGATTCTGTGGAAGTAGGTTTATGGTATCTTTTATGTATCTGTATGTTCTCATTTTTTTTTTGATGATTAATGATGTCTATAAAGGGTATGCAATGATGATATAAAGGGTATGTAAATATAAGAGNCATGATCCATCCAGAATGCTACACTTCAGGCTGCTACTAGCAAGCATCTTCAAGGGACACATTGAGCTATATCCCAAAGCTTCCAAGACCCTCTGGGACATGCTCATGTCTCAGTCATTCAGGTGCTCTCACTGCAGTTGGAAAAGTTCAGAAAAGCAAGCAGTTGCTTCTGTAATCACCTGTTGGAACTGGCCCTAAACACTCACAACTTGCAAAAATGATTGTACAGCTGAGTTTATTGTGCTTGTTACCAACTTCTTACTTTAAATACTATTTAGGTTCTTTTTTCACATTCAAAATTTTAACAAGATGATTCAGAGTCACACTCTCCCCACAATTATGTGATCAAACTTTTCCAAGTAAGAGTGCAGCAGTTCAATACAGCTTTTAGTATACAGGTCACAATTCTTTTTCTGATGTATGAAATACACATTAATAAGCTCTTGGCATTCAGAGAAACAATCTTTTCTCTTTCTTTCATTTTCTTTTCGTTTTTGGTGTTCATTGGAACTTTTTTCCCCCAGCTTTTAAATTCTGCAGGAAAAAACCTTGGAAGAAAATTAAAACTTCTTTTTTAAACACATTGCAATTTATTGATATTTTCAAGCTTTTCAGTATTACTCCATTCACAAGTTGAATGTGTGTGCTGTTTAATATCAAACAATTGTTTTAGTGCCATTTCAAGTGTCTGGCTGTGTTAATGCCTGCTAATTAAATGTTTCAGAAAAAAAATACAGCCTAAATTTTGCAGAACTTCATCTACATCTGCTTCTTCTATGAAAAGATGTCCTTGGAACAATTCCAGTATGTTAAATAGAAAGTAAATTATTACAAATAAGACAGTAATTTACCTGTAGGCTGTAGCATGCACTACTGTGTATGAAATTTACCATTCACTTGCTATTGATGGTCAAGAAGACAAGGGTCTCTGTGGCATGAAAAATAAGGTACTATTTTAGGACTATTTAGATGGGTTATGTTCTGGTGTTTTTGGTGTTTGGTGATAACCAAATATTTCTGTCCCATCTTCAGAGATTTCAAGGTGGGGTAAAGGAGCTGTCATGTTCCCCACCCTCTTTCAGCACAGAGGGTCGTTGCAAGTTATGGTTGCAGATTTCTGCAGGTTCCTTCAGGACAGGGCTCTCAAAGGCAGCAGCATGCTAAGAAGCCTTTGAGGGAGATGATGAGACAACAGCCTGTCACAGTAGGCAGACAACACATACATTTACAACTTATCACTTCAACTATGTGTGTTAATCACACAACTTCTCAATACTTTGCAAGTAATTGAGAAGCAAAAGATATAAATATAAACAAGATGCCGTTGACAGAGAAGCACTATGGAGAGCCTTTCCTGTCTGGACCACTGTAACCATAGTGTGAAGCACACACTACCACACTTGTTTTGGACTCGGCAAGGCTGTGATCCACTCAGTCATCACCTCCCAGACTCACCATTGCACACTTTCAAGTTATAAAATCTTCCTAATGTTACATGGATAGAGACAAAATGAGTTCACACTGAAATTTGGAACCCAATAAATGAAAATGTGAAAANTAAATGTAATGCATTTCGATGGATAAAATTCAGCTACTTGCTAGACACATATACATTATCACCAGGAACCAATTACATATTGTAAATCCCCTGATTATTACACAGTCCATTTTGTTATGCAATAACTGAATAAAACAAGTGGATTGCTGAAGAGATTTAGTTCAATATTAAGTAGGACTGTTAAATATTTAGTGACTTTTATTACAATATCTGATATGAAAAATCCATTTTCCCATATATTTTGATGAATAGGTTTTTAGTTCTAACCTCAACAAAAGCAATTTCGTTGGCAGCAGAATCAGCAACCATCAGCTGATGTACTTCTGTACCTTTCAAATTTGATTCCACATGAAACACCTTTGCCAAGTAAATGTCAGACCCCCGCAGTAATTTGTGTTTCCTGACTGATCCCACTTCAGAGCTAAAAGGAGCCAACTGAAGCAAGTATTGCTTTTGCAGCAAAATGCAAATCATTACAATGATTTGGGTTAGATGAAACCTTAAAGATCATCTAGTTCCCATATCCCAGTCATAGTCAGGGACACCTTCCATTAGACCAGGCTGCTCAGAGCCTCATCCAACCTGGCAATTTAGACCCATAGTTATGAGAAACCACCATTCCATTCACAGCCAGTGGTTTAACTTCCCCTCTAACATTAGCTCATTTTAGCTGCTGGAAAGACTCAGCTCTAAGCTGAGACCTACATGGCTAAGCACTTATGCCCTGGCTCTCGCTGCTGTCAGCCAAGGTTTAGGGAAGACACTCAGGAAGACCAGGATGCAACTCAGGTCCCTTGGGACAGACACCTCTGTGTGGGCAGCTTGCCTCTGCTGAAAGAAAGGCTTCAGTGCAAGAGGTGGGATGGGCAATGGGATACATGGAGAAGGCACCATAAAGAAGTGTAGGGAATAAAAGAGGAAGTAAAATTAATGCAGAGAAATAGGGAGTATGGGGATGTTTAAAGAATGGAAAAGCATCCAAATCCATGGAAAACCAAATTCTCAACCATTGTGATGACTAAAACTAAACATTTTATTCCACATTTCTATGCTTGAGATCTAGGACTAGATTTAGTCTTTTAGGAAAAGGCCTTGAAATAAAATTTCAAAATCTATAAAAACCACAACTGTAGGAAAACAGTTTAGGATCTAAAGTTAGATACTGGGTATTGCAACATTTAGAATTTATTGCTGCTTGCTCAACTGAAATTTCACTTTCTTGTACCTACTCATTTCACTTGTCTGGCAGCCACCACACAAGAAATCTGCGCTGACAAAGCAGACCTGACCAAATTGCTTACTACAAAAAGCACACCATACAAAATGAAGTTTATGTGATTTAAAGAGCAATTTTCAGAGCCCAAGCCTGGGGAAATTTTCATTAAAACAACAGAAGAGCCAAGTCAAGTTTCAGTATTCTTTACTTACCCATATTCCAAATTAAAACTAAGAGTTTTTAAAATTTAGAAAAAATAGCAATGCAGGCAATGCAGCAAGACACCTTTTTCTTCTTGTCCACCTTCTTGGGAATATTTCTGCCAAAACAGAATCAAATCTGTGATAGACACTGAAGCAGGAAAAACATCTGGCCATTTCCCTATTTTTTGAAGGAGGATATGGGGCATTATTGGTAGCAAAGTTTCTTCCAGAAATATGTGTACTAAGTTCAGCAGGCACTCATCTCAGTTGCTGTAAAGTTCATGACAAGCCGACAGATGCAGGTGTCCTTTTTGTACCCATCATTTGCTGTACCTGTAATACCATGCCATCACAGAAGTGATGACAAAGAGACTGCTGTTGCTGAGCACTCTCACATGATGTGGGTCAAGTATATAAAACTGCTGCAGGCTATGAAGACTGCTACACAGGAACTCTCCCACCTGTCATTCAGGTTCAATCACCTGAGGCTCTTTCACCTTGAGATTATGTATCCAGGATGCCGTCAAGCACCAGGTCTCACACCTCCACAAGAATTATGTCCAGCATTTTCCTTTTGTCCCAGTGACTACAACTTTTGTGCATTCCATGACTGTTATCATCTACAGACCCCACCTCTTTTCTACATTTTCCATCTCTAGCAATATCCTTCCAGTCCAAATAAGATGAAAACCAAAAGTATCATCATCCCCTGTCAGTTATCCAGCAAACTTCTGTCAAAAAGGTGGCTGTGGTGAAACAGACAGTAACCTTTCTTCTGCTGTTCAAAAAACAAAGGTATTTTTCATTCTGATTATGAATTCTACTGCAGCTTATAGACAATACATAACAACTGATACAGCTAGACTAGCCCTGCATCTTTTTCTTGTAGAATTTTATATGTACTTACACAAAAGGTGGCAGAGAATCAAATCTCTAGTGGAGCCCAAAGTGACTGGAAAAAGCAATGCATGTCGCTTTATGTTGTCTGCATCTTTTCTATTGTATCACTTTTAAATCATAGCAGTTACAGGTAATTAGTAATTTCTAGTTCCTATTAACATTAAAAAACAACATCAAGAACAGCTCCCTTTTAACAATGGCACATTTCAACTAGCTTGCCCAGGATTCTTGTTTCTATGGCCTGGGCTTGACAGACTGAGAATACACCCAGCTGGTTTTTAAGCCAACACTTTCAATAGTCTGGGGAAGGGATGTGTGACTTGTCATAAAAACAGCTGCCTCTGTCTCCCCAACCAGCCAGGAAAAAGCTGAAGAGAACAAAACCTTGAATGAAAACACCTCGACTTTTCATGCAAGGACAAAAGGTGGTCATTATGCATACCAGGAAGGATCTTTTATAGCTGGTAATTACATATAAATTGGAGAGTTATAATAAAAAAAAAATCATTTCTCTCTTCATTTATTTAAAATGTGATTTCTGCAGCCATTATATAATTACTGGTATTTTTCAGTAATGTTATTAAGAACAAATGAGCTAGTGTCTCTGAAAGAATCACAAAGATGCAAATACTGAAAGTTCCTTATTAGAACTGGTAGTCCAGCATGAAGCAAGTGGCAGGAAAAAGATCTCTTCTTGAAAACTGCAAACTGAACTTTTTTCAGTGTTGAAAAAGGATTAACTTCTATCTTTCTACTATGAAGAAATAAATTATCCCTATCATCTCTGACACATTATTTCAAGATCTCAACTTTTCTCAGTTTCTCATTTGTTCAGAAATGTCTGTGAACTACTGAGCTCCAGCAACAAGCCTGAAATAAGACACAGAAAGATCACAAAAATTCTGAAATGAACAAGAACAGCTGTCATTACTCATTAAATGTGTTATTCGTGACACTTAGTCAAGCACTCATTCCCATGTACAATCTGAAATGTTTGAGTATAAGCAACAGTAGCAACATATTAGTGAAAGAATATAAAAATAAAGAATAAACATCTCTTAGGAGATACACAAATCTCCATAAACTACAGCCTAGACAGATTTTAGAGAGCCAGCTCAGGTTATATACTACACCACAGTGCACAGTTCTAGACATCTTGGAGGCTGAAAATCAGTATTCAATATTACTAATGTAGAGGAGTGATACAGGAGTGATACAGAGAATAAAGAAGAAAGAAAGACTTGTATTTCAAGGGAGAAGAATTGGAATCAGGTGCATAAATATTGTGTCATCACCAAGTCCACCAGCAACTTTATTTATTTTAAGGCAAATAATTTTCTAATACTGGTCGTGCTTCTGTAAATGGATAAAAAAAGCCAGAAAGCACAAGAAATGTAAAAGTAAATATCCAGTCCCCAAGATGTTTTGTGATGGCAGAATGTAAAACAACACACATCTACTCAAAAGCCCTGAGGCTCTGATGTGCAGGGGATTCCTGCTGTCCTGAGCTACCCTGGGCCACAATGGCAGCAGAAGGCTCCAAACAAAAAAAGTAACATAACTCAAAATGTGGGAGAGCAGACAGAAACCCTTTCCAGTTCCAATGGCAGTCCATCAAACTTGTGTCTCCTTTCTCTGGCCCATGCTGTCACACCAGATGCTTCTGCCTTCTGAGGGCTCTCTCCCAAGGGCAGAAGCTATTTCTCTCCCAGCAGGATGCTACAGGTTAGATCGGAGCTAATGGTAAGAAACAAAGGCGTCAGTACTGGGATGAGGGGGTGGGCAAGATACCCCATTTTTAAGAGAAGGTCATTTTTACTTTTTCATGAAGAATGCAGGTGATGGGTAGGCTTTTTTAATATAGCAAATAAACTTTTTTAACACATTCACCTGACCCCTTGAAAGTCTGCCACTTACTTCACTGATGATGGGAAGAGTCTCTATCTTTAGCTGACTCAGATTTTTAAAGTGGCTTCTTCCTGGCTAATTGCTAAGCATTCTGGTTTAGCATAATTTTGTTGCCTTACTTTTTCTCTTGTGATTACACATGGTGTTAAACACTTTTTGTGAAACTGTTACTTATTTGTAATGGCACTAAAAAGCTTGGAGTAAAACTGTTTACATCTTAGTGATTCATCAGAATAGTTTAATCTTGTATTTTAAAACTCAAAGTAGCAGTTTAAGTTTGTCTGTGACTACATCCTGAGTATTTGCTGTAGGGCACAGAAGTTGGTCTTACAGATTTACATGTGTTAATCAGAAAAAAATCACAATTTATAGATCAAATTCTGTGATACACATGGTAGATAATTATAAGTACATGAGTACCTGAAAAAGTGTTCACAGACCTCACAGGTTCTTCAATAGGACCTTTACGCTGGGTACCAAACACAGCACTAATTTACAAATAAATGTCTTTTTCATTGTTTGATCACAAAATGCACCTTATTTACATGTCTGGTTTTGCACTGAAATATCTACCAGTCTTCTTTAGCTGAAATAAGCAATACCTGGTATTTACAGTTTGACAAAAGACATCTACCTGTGAGTAGAGCTGAGAGAGGGAGAGATTGAAGTTTTATGAAAGTGAAGTCTGTATATAATAACAAAGTCATAATAAAAAAAGAACCATGAAAGACGGTAAATCATAAACAAAATAATGTGTATCTGAATATGAAGAATGGGCTTAAGATGGGTCATTAAAAAGTGCTAATTCTTGCTTTTGAGCCCAACTGCCAGGCTGCAGTTTTAAGATGAGTGTTCAGAGGAAATCTTTGCATGATCACTCCATTTCCAGTTTCAGTTTGTGCCCATTGCCTCTTATCCTACACCTAGCTTTTCCTTCTTTATCTGCTCCTCTTAAGGAGGCATATGGATGCATTGATCAGATCCTCCTGAGCCTTTTCTTCTTCAGGCTGAACAACTACAGCTCTTTTAGCCTTTACTATGCAAGATATTCCACTTTCTTAATCATCTTCATAATCTTTCATTGGACTCATTCCAGCAAGCCCCTGTCTCTCTTGTACTGGGCCTTCAGCAAGGCTGAGTAAAGAGGAAGGATCACCTCCATGCTGCTAATGCTCTGCCTGATCCAGCCCAGAAGGCTGTTGGCCATTACACTGTGAGGGCACACTGCTGGATCATGTTCATTGTCCACCAGGAGCCCCAAGCCATCTCCTGTAAAACTGCTTTCCAGACAGTTTGTCCCCAGCATGTAGTGATGCATGAAGTTGTTTCTTCACAGTAGCAGGACATGACATTTCATTTCTTGAACTTAATGGGACTCCCTTCAGACTGTTTCTTGAGCCTGCCAAGGTCATTTTGAACTGCATCACAACCATCTGGGGTCACTTGGTCTGTTCAGCCTGGAGTCTGGGGGGAGACCTCATTGCAGTCTACAACTTCCTTATGAGCAGAAGAGGAGGGGCAGGCACTGATCTCTTCTCTCTGATAACCAGTGAAAGGACCCCAGGGAATGACCTGAAGCTGTGCCAGAAGAGGTTTAGCTTGGATATCAGGAAAAGGTTCTTCCCCCAGAGGGTGGTTGGGCACTGGAACAGGCTCCCCAGGGAAGTGGTCACAGCACCAGCCTGACAGAGTTCAAGAAGTGTTTGGACAATGCTCTCAGGCACATGGTGTGACTCTTAGGGATGGTTCTGTGAAGGGCTGTGTTGGACTCAGTCATCCTTGAGTGTCCCTTCCGACTCTCCTGAGCTTATTCAGTGACTCTGTGATTCAGGTCATTAATGAAAATGTTATTGATGAACATTATTAGTTCCTCAGGCACATCTCTAGTGACTGGCCTCGAGCTGGACTTCAAGTTGCTGATCATAACCTTTCAAGACCAGCAGTTCAGATGGTTTTCCATTTATCTAGTTCAGTCTTCATCAGTTCATCAATAAATAGGTTGTAAGAGATGGTATAAGATGCCTTGCTGATCTCAAGATAAACAGCTATACAAGAAATTCTGCTCTCATTCTTCTATGATCAGACATAGCTCCACTGCATGTACCAAGTCTCCAAAGCCTTGAGCAACCTGGCCTGAATGACCCTGCACAGATTCTGTTGTCAGGCTGGACTGGATGGCCTCCTGAATAATGACATGTTTTGTTATGGTAGAAACAGCTGAATTGCTCCCCACCAAGAAGAGGACCCAGGGCTAGGGTCCTTCCTGCTGTGGAAAGGAGCTGTGATGGGGGACAGAGGGAACCACCATGAAGAATCAAGCATGCTTCTCCTGCTGGTCAAAAGGAGGACAGGAGAGAGGAAGGCAGTGAATGCTGCTGCTGAGAGGGTCATTTCCACATTCAGCACTGAGACACTGCACCAGCCCAGCTTCCCCCAGCTCAGCAGCCACTACACCAAGGGTGGCAACCCCCCACAACAGCCTCACCAGCCAGATGCTCTGGGTGAGCCCCGTGATAGCTGTGAGCTGACTGATAGCACTCCTTCCCAACTGCTAAAGAACATTTCCTGGTGGCCAGAATGAAAGGAAAGCCAGAGGGTAAATCTAGAAGGAAACAGGCAGAAAGAGGCAAATCAGAAAAGAACTGCCAATCATGCAGACTTAGCAGTTTGCAAGAGTTGGAGTTTTTTATACTTCTCAATTATTTGCTCAAAGATGCTAGACTTTCAATAGCCTACAGTACAGTGATGAGAGAATGCAGTTATTAGAATGTGCTAAAGAAACCCAAAGAACATGAGAACCTAAAAAAAATCTTCAAAAAGACAAGTTGTTTTTTCCTAAAAAGTCTCAAACTGGTGGTTTCTTGTTATCATTTAACAAGGCTGATATTGTTGAGTCAGACGTGGTATTGTAGTGCCTATGGCAACATTCACTCAGAATCCACTCATAAGAAACACAAAATTGAAAAAGTAGCTATTGGAGGATCCTCATCTAGATTTCTAAAGGTTGCAGAACCAGAGCAGAACTTTTAAAGGGATTATAAATAATGGCACAGGGAATCAAAAAGCAAAAGCAGAGAAAATGTTACCCTGAGAAGTCCATAAATTGCAAAAACAAGTAGCTGGTGAACAAATCAAGGCAGTATCAAGACATGACTAAGCCAAGTTGAACACAAACAGATTAAACTGAGACATGAATAAATGAAGAAGTCAAGAAATCCCTCCTTACTGTGGGAAAGTAAGATAAAATCTCAAAACTGTAACATTTTTGAGAGTTTTGTGAAATGAAGCACTTAGCCACTTAGTTGCAGACTGAAAATATATCAGATATTAAGTTCTGTTGGTCACTGTGGTGCTTGAACACCAACCAGAAATTAAACTACAAGTAAGCCACTCCCTTCCCTCACCCCTTCTGGTAAGAGAGGGCCAAAAGCAGAGTCTATGAGTTGAGATAACAATTTTCTGAAAGCAAAAAGCAATTAAATAATAAACATACAGTAACAGCAGCAATATTAATAACAAAAGCATACAAAAAAGAAGGTGTTATACCCATAGAAAGGTATCACCATCTCAAGTTAGTTCCATATGGACAATGATATGCTTTCCTTTCAGCACCACTCCTCTAGCTGTGTCTCAGAAAAATGGGAGAGGACAGATGGAGGCAGAAAAGGATGGAGTCTGCAGGGCTGATGCTGACAGCTTCCCCACTGGAGAAAGCAAACCGAAAAATGACACACCTCCAGCAGTGTTCTTAACTTTTCTTCCCAAAACCATGCCCCCTGCAGATGATGGGCGCGGTACAGAACAACTTAGCCACGCCCATATGGCACTAAGATCTGCCCCCTCTCTGCAAGCAGAAGAATCACTTTAATATTCTTGGGAGGTTGTTCATTGAGTTGTCCCTGGAAATGCATCCACGACTACATCATCCTCCTCTATCCACACTGCATGGCACTTCCGGGGGCTCTCAGTCACATCCATGCTGTCTCAAACACATCTCACCTGTCCTGTGAGGTCTTACTGCACACTTGGCAAGTCTCCTTCTCCTGAGGTCTCAATAGTCACTGCTGTACCATGTGCATCCTTCAGAGCCTATAACAGACATGTGATTACCTTTTGTTATAAACCAGTGGCTAGGAAAGAGGACCACTGGAAACAGGACAGATCAGGGGATTAGCAGCCTTTTCAGGACCCTCCTCACATGTTGAATTATTGAAAAGATATACAGAGCAGTGAAGATTGCTGTGTAGGACTGGTTCATCACAGCAGAGGAGGCTCCTGCAGGGATGAGGCACACTGTCACATCTCATGGTGTTCATTTGTCATCTCCCCAGTATGTGTCCTCAAGCCTGGGCTCCCTCTCCTCAGAGGAAGCCCGTGAGCCTGGCTCCACATCAGTAGTGCTTGCTGTTACCCAGGGACATGGCCAAGGCTGGTGGGGAATCAGGGGCCTTCTCTGATTAGTGTATGTTTGGCCAAATCCTGAAGCTAAGGTCCTTCCCCAGGGCACTGATTCAAGGGACAAGACACATGTCAACACATATGACATATTTTATTTTTGCCAGAAACTTCTACTGCAGTCTGATATCATAATTCTTATTCAAAGAGATCATGGGCAGAGAGCAGGCCCTCTTAATACCTCCTTAATACCCCATGGTAATCTAATTCATTTCATGGAGAGCAATCTGCCTTTCAGTTTCAAACACCCTGAAGTCAGCCACTTACAGACAGAGTTGGGCTTAGTCCACTGAGCTGAGGACAGGAGACTCAGGGAAACAGCAATATTTGGAGATTTGTCTCAAAGGAAACAAATCCCACGAAAGCCAGATCTCTTTTTCTCAGCCATTAAAACCTGAGGACTAATTGGCTAGGCAGACAGGAAAAAAAGAAAAGCTGTTAGAACAATCTCACTCAAGCCACTCCACTACACAAAATAAAAACTGAAAAAAATAATTTTCCTCCAACTTTTCCTAGGAACTTTGCGATGTTTTTTCTAGAACAATCCACAAAAGAGAATGAATATCTCTTATGTGGACAATCAGGAATAGGCACAAAGCAAAGTCTGGAGCTGCAGAAGGGCGGAACTGAAAATTAATCATTCAAGCGTATTGTGCTCCATTATTGTGCACACTTAAGACATCTTTAAAACAGTGTTTAGAAAATCTGAAGATCCTACCCTAGGCCAGAGCAAAATACTTGATGCTGATGTCATTGGACATTCTAGAATGTTTTGCAATAAAAAATGTAGAAAGAGTTCACCTCACATGAAAAAAGATGTCTTTAAAAATGGTTTGAAAATAGATGGAAGGGGGACAGTGCAAGCTGACTTTAGGTAAGTCTGCCTATGTATTAGCAAAGCAAAGGACCCAAACTAATATATCCTGCCTGTCAGGACTTAAAGCTTGACCCAGTAACTCAAGTGAGGAATACAAAGCAGTTTGACCTCTTCAAAACAGCAAACTCCACTGAATAGCTCACTCAACTTAAACTTTTACTAAAGAGCTAAAAATTGGGTTAAATTCTACCAACTAACTCAAGTTGAGTGTGCAAAAGCACTAATTCTGCTACAAGGAGTCTGAAGAGTCTGAAGCTCTTCTATTTAAGATTTCAGAAGTCTCACATATGTCATCCAGGGTCTAATCATATGGTGCTGTAAATCCTCAACAACATCTGCATCAACCAGCTCTAGCTCAACATCATTACTGGCTGTTTTTCTTGTATGTTTGTTTTCTTCTCCTTTAGCCAGCTTCTATGACACCTTACCTGTTCCCAAAGGCCAATCCCCTGATAAGAACTTGGTCAGCGTGTTAGATGATTTTTATTATTAACAATATAATATGGTCCAGCATTAGTACATTGCACAGCTAAGCACTTTTTATGTTACCAAGTAGAGTTGTTACTTACATATAGTCCATTCTCAATATTCGGGCAAGTTTCGTACAGAACAGACAGAACACACACATTGTTCTTGTATGATTTTTTTCTTTTTACACTTTAATCTTCTTCAGTAGGGAAAACAAGATATTTGTGGTCCCATAAAGCAACTTGCAAAACTNTATATATATATATCCGGAAAATAAATCAGAGGTGAGAAGTAGGAAAAGGGGTAGGTTTGAGTCAGACAAGGCAGGCAAGAAATGGGCTAGAAGATGAGAGAAAAATGAGAGATGGGAACTAATTTGTGCAAGACCTTGAAGTAAGGATTCTGAACTGTATGTGGGAAGCTATAATACAAGAGATTTTTTCCATAAACATTCAAACTGAGGCAATGATATCTAAAAGCCTTAATAAGATATGAATTTGGGTAACACTTTGTCTTT
>VZTT01025509.1:29773-66763 GCA_013400855.1 Buphagus erythrorhynchus | reverse complement strand
CGGGGCCGAGCGGCTGCGGCCGGGCCGGCGGCCCCCAACCAGCTGTGCGGTGCAGACGAGATGCGGGTGGGATATTAAAGCGGCTTTTGAATAGTAATTCAGGTTCTATGGGAATCCAGGCAGATGACAGGAGCTCGATTTGGTATTCGTATTGTTAATCGCGAGCGTCAGCCCAGATCGGATTCAAACACGTTTCGTGCTCGTTAAAAATTCCAGTGTATGGGCTGAGATTTTTTTTCTTTTTAGCCCAACTTCAATTGGAGGCGAAGCTTGCCGCATAAAGTATTCAAAGTCTGTCTAAAGTTGCCTTTTAACCGTATTCCCCTTCTCCCGCAACCCCCACCGCATCTCTTGGTTCTTTCGGTTGACATGGTGCAAATAAAAGTCGGTAAACTTGTTGCTGAATTGCAATGTTTCGGTGTACCTTATAAATTCATACCTTTTCTCCCTCGATCGCCTCAGAATGAGCCCCTGCCTCAATTCGATTTTCCTTGCTGTTGGGCACATTTAGGAGAAAGTCTATTTGTGAAGTTCATTTCTAGGCAAATGTATTCAAGAGCTGATTGGGATGAATAGGACCGTGTGTCAGCCGCCCCTAATTGGGATTAAAGCACTTCGGACCATATGCAGAGAGTGACAGAAATTCTCAGGTTTCATTGTGCTCAGACTTCCACCCGCCTGGACACTCCCCCAGGAAAAGGGGAATTTATGAAGATTTCAGGGAGAAACTGAGGGAATAAAGGAGACTCAGAAAATGACCAGTCTAATGTCTCTCTGTGGAGCTGGCAGCATGGCATCTGCTGGGGACAAGGACTGGCAGTGGTGGGCAGTGGAGAGAGCCCTGGCCCCGGGTTTCCCTTCGGAGGAAAGGGCAGCAAGCCTCAGGTTTCTCGTGCCCGGCTTGCTTTCGGGTTTAGAAACCCTGGGAGTTACACGGGAGAGAAAAAGCCCATGAAAAAAAACTTCCTTGGGTGATGCTAGCCTAATAAACGGGCTCCCAGAGGGGAAGGGAGGCAGAGAGAGGGGATGCAAGTTTCAGGCAGACACCACTGCCTGCTCTGGCCAGGCTGGCATCAGGGAAATGAGCTTTTTTTGGGATGCCGTCCTGCTGCAGCAGGGATGGCCGAGGGCTATACTCCCTGCTCGGGCCTGCCTGATCTAGTGGAAGATGCCACGGGCCAGATTGGATGATCTTTAAAGATTCCTTCCAACCCAAACCACTCTGCCAGTCTTTTTAACCCAAAACTGCTCCACGTCCATATCCACCTATTGCCCTGCCTGTTCGTCTGTCTGTCTGCGTGTCAGCCGTGCCCTAGCAGCCCCAGCAAAGCATCCTGCCGCTGCTGTGGACTCTGTGCTTGTGGGATCACAGCGAGAAGCAACCTCCAAAGCTCAGGCCTGGCCTCCGCACTGTGACTATTCTGTGTGTGAGGTCGTCGGGGTGCGGTAGCCCAAAAAGGTGGTGAGAAAATAATTAATAATTAGGTGAGTGATTTCTAAACCCTGCTGTCAGTTATCAGAAAGACGATGTTTAATCCCACCACAGTCAGATAGAAAAGAGCCTGTACCGCTACCGGCCTTTGTTTGCAGAGGCTACTCTGTGCCAAAGTGGTGATGGAGAGCTGGTGACCAGCCTGATGCTCTCACCCTCTCCACTCTCCTCTGGAAAGCAGCCATCGTCCCGACGGGCGCGGTTCTGCGCCAAAGTACCCGGCCGGAGGCACAGCCCGTGTCCCTGCAGCGCCCAGCAGAGCTCGGCAGCCCCAGGGCGATATAGACACGACTTCCTTTGGTGATGCTGAGCTGGGTGCCTCCTCCGTGCGCGAAATGCCCTGGCGCTAGCTGTAGGCTTGTTCGTGGCGCTGGGAAAGGTCCTGCCCCCGCCACCTGATCACGCTGGTCACTTATGCGGGCACCTTCCCACATCCCGTGGCTCTGGCCGGGTGAGGAGAGGAAATGGGGAGTGTCCCGTGAGTCTCCTGGGCATGATGCCCCATTTCCAACGCCGAACAGGGCTGGGTATGCGACATGCGAGCTCGGCTGGCCTGGAAAGCAGTGCTATGACTCTTTAACAGCAGATACTGCTGAAGTCTCTGATCAAGGACTGAAGTCGGTTCTCTAGGGTGGGTTTGCCCCTGAATACTACTCCTAGAAAGTGGAAGATCTGGTTTAAGAGGACATTGGCAGAGGCCTCTGCTCCCAGTGTCCTCCCTCACAGCCGGGTGTCCGACGTTCGTATTCTTGCAAGACAAAGATCGGCGGGCACGGTGGTGCGTGGCGCTGTGCGGGGGACGGGGCACGGCGGTCGTGTTGAGTTGCCGCCGCTGAGGCCGGGAGAAGCCCCTGACATAACTTCGCAGCAACTACAGTTGGCTAAGGGCCGGAGGAAAAGGGAAAAGCCCAGCCCTGGCGTGCCTCCGCCCCGAGACGGCTACGATATTTAAATAAAAAAGGAAAGGGCATCCCCGCTCCAGCCAGCGGCGCTGCCCCAGCTTTCGGAGCAGGGGACCGGGTGGGTTTGCCAGCACAGCCCTAGTCCTGCCGGGGCAACCCGTATTTGCTTCTGCCGAGTCAAATCTTGGCCCCTCCCTGAGGATAAAAACGCGGCCCAGGGCCAGGGCGGGGAACAGGAGCTCTGCCTTCGGCTTCCGCGTACCACAGAGGTGCCTGTGGAAGGGATGTCCAGGAGGCCCCACTGGCTGGAGGCTGCTCCTCCGGTTATAAACTGAGCTGCGCGCAACCATCTACAGCGACAGCATCCGTAAGTGTCGCAGGCACCTCAGAGACAGCAGGGATGCGGGTTTGCCTGCGAGTCAATACACACGCACCCGAATATGTTTATGTGTAAACACACACAGGGATTTATTTGTAAATTGATATGCTGGAGTCACTGTGATCCTTTTTTTCCATGTTTTTTGTGATAAGAGCGCAGGGATGAAGGCCCTTCCTCTCCTTCCTGACCGTCCCTGAGAGACAGGGCTGCTATTTATTGAAAAGCATGTGGAAAAGCCAAAGGTTACCGAATTTATACAGGACCGATGCCATAGGAAACATCTGCAAAAGTCTGCATGGCGCCGAGTTGTTCCTGCGTTCTGGGGAGCAGCAGAGTGAGGAAACAGGGGATGCTTCTCTCCTTCCCCGTCCTCCAGCATCAAATATACCCCGGAATCAAATTCATGGAGCTATATTCTGATCTGAGCTCTCTCTGAGTCAGGCTTTGTAAAGACAGCGGTTGTAATACTTGAATCAGGTTCCCTCCACCTCCAGGCAGGCAACCTAGCACTGACTTTTTATTTCAGCCTAGGCTTTAATTGTTTGGAGTTTTTAAATATACAGCGGGAGTACCCTTCTCTGAGCATTTCCATAGACTGTCTCTATGTTCTGACAGCTTGATAGATTCCAGACAGACCCTGAACCTCTTCCAGGGATGAAATTATGCAGTGACAGGAGAAGCCAAAGAACGCAGGCAGAGAGCCCATCCCGCAGAGCTTCCCTCCTCATCCTCAGAGGACTTCTCTGCCGTGCTCAGCTCGGCTCGAGGCGAAAAAAGAATTATGTGAATTTGTTGCATTTTTCTGAAGATCTTACGGAAGGCGGGAGGGGAGGAGGGGGAGAGGGGGGGAAAGGGGCTTAATCTCTTTTAAGATCAGCTCTGTGTTTACAGAAGAATTGCAGCTGTAAAACAAGATATTCAATTTCTGTAAATATTCTCCTCGAAGGGCACAGTTATAGTAGGGTAACAGCAAAGACATAGCTGGAGCTTGTTTCTTAGGTGGATGCCAAAGACCTCGGGAGAAGCAAGTGCCATCAGTGGCGGGACAGGAGCGGGGAGCCGGGCGCGGCGGGGAAAAGGCGCCATGCCCGCTCCCGCGGCGGATGCCCTCGGTTCGGGAGTCGGGAGATGCAAACGGTGGTGGTTTCGCCTCTTGGGCTCCCGCCGAATCCAGCGCTTGATCTGAGGAGAGGCAGGGGAAATAAATCACTGGCACGGAAGAAAGAAAGGGATGGAAAAATGGTAGCTGCTGGAAGGAAGATCTCTTAGTGCAGTGGCACCAGGGAGCAGGGCAGAGCTTGCTGACTGGCTGGTAACAGTGTAAATGGAGAAAGAGATCGGTTTTGCCAGTGAGTAGGAGAAAGGGCTATAAGAGAGCTGACTTCCTAATGAGCGCATATAATGTTGTTAAGGGTTTCAGCGTTTTATGCTGAAGATATGACTTTTCAAGATACGACTATCAGCAAGAAGAAAAAATAGAACTTTAGCAAAAATGCAGCCATCGGAAACTGTTCGTTACACTCTGGTAAACATTCCCTCATGGTAAAATTGTTGGTGGGGGCGGGAAGCAGAGCAAGAAAACGCATCTTCTAGTATGTGCAGCTCTCTAATTAATGAATTTGATAAACTGAAAGGTCTTCCTCTGGTCCCTGTGACTTGATTTTTTTCTTTTTTTCTTTTTTCTTTTTTCTTTTTTCTTTTTTCTTTTTTCTTTTTTCTTTTTTCTTTTTTTCTTTTTTTCTTTTTTTTTTCTTTTTATTTTTTTAACCCAATAAATATATGCAATACTAGAAAGTATTTTATTTACATAGGCTGAATACCGCAGGTTAAACCCACATTATCTAGGGCTTATCAAGTACATCACGAAGAATAGCTCTTTTTCTTCTGTTTATTTTGTCATTGTATATTCTGACGCTGAAATATGCATTATTTTTGACAGATTTGGAGTTATGAGACCAAAGAAACTTGTAGGTGTCATCTGTCAAAAACAATTTTTCATAACAGCCTGCAGATGTAATGTTGTTCTTTCTATTCATTGTTTGCGCTATTAAAATCAAAATAAAATTATTCAGTATTTTTTGCCCAATCGCCTGTGGACCGCTGCCCTCAGCTTCCCCAGTGTCACCATCTTTCAGTCTAAATATTCAAATATGCATTTAGAAGAAGAAGACGCCAGATTAACCTCAAAGTTTCTGTCTTACTCTGTGTCTCTCACACAGAAAAACAAGGGCACACTTCGGGCACACACATACAGAAGGGTTAGCTCTTCCACAGCTAGGAGGAAAAAATCGTATTTATCTTTGAATATTTCTATCACAGCTTGGTATTTGGCGTGGGGGTCTTTTTAATAAGCTGACCTCCTTAAATTATTTGTGGAATTAACACTTAAAAACGGATTTGAATCAAGCTTTGCTCAGCTCAAAATTATGTCATTGTTTTTAAAGCTGAATTAGGATGCCCACCGTATAGGTGTTCTGCCTGAGAAAGGATTTGCCATTATTGTTTCTAAACCTGTGTCCCGAGATAGCTGGGAGGGGGGAAAAAGTCGACTGCACGCACTGAGTTACCGATGAGAAAACGTTTTCAACAGTCCGTGTCAGCCAGAGTGATCCCCCGGGCTTTAGGGCTCACCTCCAGGTATAGAAGGTGCTTTCGGGTGAGTGTGGGATTGAACCTTCGGCAAACGCAAGCCCTCATAGAAGGAAGACTTGGCTTCATCCCATCTGAGTCTTCCAGACAGCCCCCGAGGTGGCCGCACCCCCGGGTACCGAGCTGCCAACGCCAAGCTGTCTCACCCGCTGGCACTGTGGCTTGCGGGCTAAGTCCCTGCCCTACCCGATCTGTGGACAACCCTGCAACTCCGAACAGCTTTTACTTGAGAAAGGACACCCCCTTCTACAGTCTGGGTGCTCCGTGGCCGGTGTGCTGAGATTTTCCAGTATTTAACCTTGCAAAGACAAAAGTATTTTTTTTCGAATTCGGGGGAATCAAAAATACACTGGCCACCTGGGATGAGCTCCCAGGAGAGGAAATATCTGGATTTTCATCACAGCCCACCTGAAGCTGTCAGCCTGCCCTGTTGTGCCAGTGGTCAAAGCGAGCCCCACTCTCCATGTCTCTCAACTCCTATAAATATCAACCTTATCGGCGCTCCCCCCGCAGTCTGTCCGTGGGAGGAGAAGCCGGCCCGGAGCCGCGCATATTGTGGGGAGAGACTGCGGGATGCTGTCAGGAGGCAGGCTGCGGTATCCCTGTCCTGCGGCCCCGCCGGGCTGGCCCCAGAGGCGCCTTGTGTTGGAGGCCACGTCAACCTGGGGCGAGAAGACAGCAGTTTCTCAAACTCCTTTTGGGAGCCCGCAAAACCGGGTGGAAAAGATGTGCATAAGATATATATCTGGGTGTTTCTCATATATGAAATCTGTCCGGGGGAATAGAGACATGGGATTATATAATGGGGCAGGGATAGATTTTCTCTCTTCAGTTGTATAGTATTTCTTTATATAGATCCAGATCTTATATAAAGATCTGGATCTATATAGATATCTTTCTGGATCTTATACAGATCTAGAAACTCCCTCTGAGTTTCTGTCTTGGAGAGAAACTGTTCGTTACCAGATAGAGCAAGGCAGTGAAGCCTGCCCTTGTAAAAGTGTCTCTCAAGCGTGATCCGGCAAAGATGCAACTAATTAACTCGCTTCTCTGTTTTCCGCTCATTTCTCTCCTGTAATGTCAGAGGCATGTTGAGGAAGGGGGTGGGTTTCTCCTCAGGCCAGGCTCTGCCGCGCTCACCAGGAGCCACAACCCCCTCCTGCCTGCCGGGTTGCTTCAAGGTTACCCAATACCTTCATGAAGTCGTGCAGAAAATCCAACTCCCGAGGTACCACGGGACCGAGTCAAGCAAGAAAATAAGCGTTCCTCATTTTATTTGAGTTAATAAAAGCGACACAACTGCTCCAATGGCGGGAGGCTCGGGTTGAAGGTGGAGGAGCTGCTCTCCAGGGGGAAATGCAGGTTTTTGAGTGAAAACCTGGAAATAGTGAGAAAGGAAGGAGAGGTCCTGCGGAAGTGGGCAAAGCCCCTGTGCAAGCCTGGAGTAGCAAAGGAGCAGCTCTGCTGTTTTGTAGGGGAGTGGGCTGCAAGCCACTTCCATTTCACAGCAGTATCATTTCCTCTGGAAGGGCCAAGAGCTCAGTGCAAAAATCTACACCCTCGAGGCAGACTTGCTTTCTCCTTCTCTTCTCAACAAGCCATTCTCCATCACTTATTATCAACCCTGGCTAACTGGAGAGGTCCCAGACAACTGAAGGTTGGCCAGTGTGATGCCCATCTACAACAAGGGTCATAAGGAGGATCTGGGGAACTACAGGCCTATTAGCCTGGCCTCAGTTCCAGGGAAGGTTATAAAACAGATTGAGTGCAATCACTTGGCATGTACAGGACAACCAGGACATCAGCCCCAGTCAGCACAGACTTAGGAAAGGCAGGCCTTGCTTGACCAACCAGATCTCCTTCTATGACCTGGTGGCCCACCTACTGGATGAGGGAAAGGCTGTGGATGTTGTCTACCTGGACTTCAGTAAAGATTTCTATACTGTCTCCCACAGCATTCTCCTGGAGGAGCTGGAAGCCGATGGCTTGGATAGGTGCACTCTTTGATGGGTTAAGAACTGGCTGGCTGGCTGTGCACAGAGAATGGTGGTGAATGGTGTTGCATCCAGTTGCTGGCCAGTTAGTAGTGGGGTTTCAGTTTTGGGGCCAGTCCTGTTTAATATTTTTATCAATGATTTGTACAAGGGGATCAAGTATACCCTCAGTAAGCTTGTGGATGACACTAAGTTGGGTGAGAGTGTTGATCTGCTGACTCTGCAAAAAGATCTGTATAGGCTGGATTGATGGGTCAAGGCCAGCTCTATGGAGTGCAATAAGGTAAAGTACCGGGCCCTGTACTAGGGTCACAAAAGCCCCAAGCAGCTCTACAGCTTGGGGGCAGAGTGACTGGAAAACTGCCCAGTGGAAAAGGAACTGGGGGTGCTAGTCAACAGCTGGATGAACATGAGCCAGCATGTGCCTAGGTGGCCAAGAAGGTCAGTGGCACCCTGGCATGTACCAGCAATAATGTGGTCAGCAGACCTTGGGAAGTGATTGTCCCCCTGTACTTGGCACTGCTGTGGCCACACCTCAAGTCCTTGTTCAGTTCTGAGCAAGGCCCCTCATTACAAGAAGGACATTGACGTGGTGGGGTGTGTCCAGAGAAGGGCAACAGAGCTGGTGAAGGGTCTAGAGAGTAAAATATGGGCAGAGCTTGCTGTTCAGCCTGGAAAAAAAGGAGGCTCAGGAGAGACCTTATCACTCTCTACAACTGCCTGAAAGGTGGTAGAAGCAAGGTGGGTGGCTGGTCTCTTCTCTCAGGCAACTAATGACACAACAAAGGGAAATGGTCTCAAGCTGCTCTAGGAGAGGTTGAGTTTGGACATCAAAAAGAATTTTTTCATTGAAAGGGTGGTTAAGCATTGGAACAGATGGCCCAGGGAAGTGGTGGAGTCATCATCTCTGGAACTGTTCAAAAAACAACTGGATGTGGCACTTTGTGCTACAGTTTTGTTGACGTGGTGTTTGGTCAAAGGCTGGACTCAATGATCTTGGAGGTCTTTTCCAATCTTAATGATTCTATGATTCTATGAAAAGTTGTTTAGGGTGCAGAGAGGCATCCAGGGATGTGGGCAGGATAGAGAGGTCTTTTGTCTTGGCTGGGCAGCAGCTGTGGTCAGCCTCCTGACTTCTCAGGAAGCCTTTAATTGTCTATAACTGCTTAATGCTTGTTTAACTGAATGTTTGGGAAAAGGTGAGAGAGAGGCAAACTCTCCTTGTGAGGTGCAAGCTACCTGAGAGGCCCTCAGTCCACAACTCATGTGCCAGCAGAGGACTCCAATGGAGTGACCCTGGCAATTTGGTCTTTCCTGGAGGCAAAGCCCTCCTTGATGGGACACATGCCCCATGTGAATGGGTGTCTGGCCTGCAGGTTGATCTGTGTGGCTCCCAGGGTTTGAAGGACAGCCTGAATAACCATCTCAGCCTGGGCAGGGTGGGCTTCTCAGGATCCAGACCCACAGGCTACTCCCTGCATGGAAAGCCTGAGCAATCAGAGTGGAGGATGCATTTCAAGCTGACCAGAGGAGGAAAAAAAATCAAACCAACATAACGTTGATCTGATACTCCACCCTGCATATGCTCCTGCTGTTTGTTTTACTGAGAGGAGGTGGGGTTAAATGCCAGTGTCTGTGACCCAGAAAGGAAAACCCTTTCAAATAACAGGCTACTCTGTGGGAATGCTGATTGTTAAAAATTATTTTAAGCAAAGGTCAGTAGGAGGTGGCTGAACCATCTATCCTTATCAAGAGGTTCTCACAACAGAGCTGATGGTTTTAGTAACATCTCTGTCCCTTGCTATTTATCTTCATGTTGCAAACCAAGCCCTCATTATTCTAAGGTCTTTCCCTCATCTAATGAAAGTATCCTGAATGTTTTCTACATAAAATATTAAATGGTTGCTTCTGCAGGAGTCTGCTTTTTGTGTGGAAGGAGAAGTGTGTGTGATAGTGTTTCAAATAAAAAATGCTGCAATATAAATCCTTTGCCCCTGACATTGTCATTCAAAACAACAGGATCCTTACTTTTAGATGCATGCATTACTGAGCAGCTGAATTTATATTTCATATGTATAAATATTATTTGTGGCTACTTCCTGCTGGTTTGACACATAGGGTCACATCCAGGGTCACCACTCCTCCAATCCACCTCGCTTGTTGCAAAATATAGCCTAAAAGACCACCATTATTGGGAAAAATATCGGACAACTGTCACATTACCTAACTTAGTGAAATCATAACAAAGGCTTCAATTAGAAGTGACATAACATAAGCTGGAAGGGGTTTTCAATTCCACTTACACTTCTTTTCCCTGTTCCTTCCCTGAAATGTCTCACATTCTCAGCATGTTTTGTGGAAGCTTGATTAAAGTCAGTAAATCTGGTTTTGTACCACTCATTCATTTCCTGAGGGGATATTAAACAGCAGAGGGCAAACAAGAATGCTTATTGTCAGATCTGTGAAAAGATATATACTGTTTTCAGTTATTAGATGAATACGTAAACATGTGAAAAACCTGAGAGTATCAGCAAAGACTGCTTTTGTGTGCATCCAAGGGAAAGAGATAAAGAAAATATTGTATTTCCAACTGTGGAGGAGGATCCATGAACAAGAAACTGACCATGTATGATCCTATTTATCATGCTGTTTATAAGATGTGGATTGGAAGAAGCATTTTTTGGGAGGAAAAAATCTATTCAACTAGCCTGAGTATATTTATATCTAGCAGTGGAGTACTAAGTATATTCAATATGTTTGTGATGGTTTTTATTAGGGGGGCAGAGGGGGAAGAGATCAGCAAGAGCTGACAGATAATTTTATCTCACAAATATGACAAAGTATAATTTTACCTGCAGGTTCTTGGCTGCGATTTTTTCATCCTATATCTGGATGTCCCTCAGAGCAGCAGCCAGGTCTGAGGCTGAGCAGGAGACATCAGCACACACAGCAGCACTGAACATCTGTTTCATGAAATCTTTGTTTGCTTGTTTTGACACACACACACAGAGGACATGGTAAATAAAGCGATCCTCCACACATCTCCTGGAAAAGAAAGGTTCAAAAGCAATGTCAAGGGGAAAAAGCTCTGCCCTGTCTGCCCCCCGCCATGCCCCTGCCAAATAAAGCATCTCCCAGCTGGGCCTCCTGGGAGATGGAGCCGTAGAGGCATCCACACATGGTGATCAGCCCTCCTGCACTGAGTCCACATCAGCTGCAGGCCTCCTGGCCTGGCAACAGGCATCCCCAGCATGCCCCAGTCTAGAGGAATCTTTGCCTTTTTGCTCAAGGTATGCTGCAGGGCTGAGAATGACCCGACCCTCCCCCAAAGCACTGGGAGCCCCCTGGGTGCCATTTGGCAGGGAGGATCTCCAGCATGGCAGGAGGGTAGCTGAGCAGGGCAATGTGTACCCCAAGGAGTCTTTGTTTCTCTCTGGTTTTGGGTGGAACAGGGAGAGTTTCCTTCTCCATAGCTCTGGTACTGGTGTGGTCTACTGCAGTGCTGTGAAATGGGGTCATGCAATGAGGTCTGTCCTACTGGGAAAAAGTCTGGGAGTGGAGCTGGCAAGAATCTCTGGTGCCAAGAGCTCCAATTAGACAGCCCCTATGGTGCCAGATACAGGGCAAGCAGAGCTGTTTCCCATGCCCAGTGTGCAGTGCAGCAATGGTATTTATCATAGCTATGGTAAATCTCCTGCCCAGTCCCTACTAATTATTTCCTGCCATACTGCAGTATAAAATCATAGAATTGCTGAGGTTGGAAAAGATCTTTGAGATCATCAAGTTAACCCAGCAGTGCCAAGTCTGCCACTAAACCATGTCCCCAAGTGCCACATCCCCAATATCTTTTAAGTATCTCGAGGGATAGTAAGTCCACCACTTCCCTGGGAAGCCTGTTCCAACACTTGACAACCCTTTTGGTAAAGAAAGTTTATCTAAAACTTCCCTGCTGCAACTTGAGTCCGTTTCCTCTTGTTCTATCTCTTATTTGTTGGGAGAAGAAACTGACACTGCTTTGCTACAACCTCCTTTCAGGGAAGCTGTAGAATGATAATGTCTTCCCTGAGCCCCCTTTTGTCCTGGCTAAACAACTCCAGCTCCCTCAGCTGTTCCTTGTAAGACCTGTACTCTAGACCCTTCACCAGTTCCACTGCTGTTCTTTGGATAAGTTGCAGCACACTTGATGTACACCCTCTCCAGTGCTGAGTACAAGGGGATTATCACTGCCCTGGTCCTGCTGATCACACTATTTCTGATATAGGCCAGGATGCCACCAGCCTTCTTGGCCACCTGGGCACACAGCTGGCTCATATTCATCCAGCTGTTGACTGTGCAGAAGCCCAAATCACCACCATGAGGTAACAAAACACAGGTACTAAATCAGAGCAAGAAAAAGGCCAGGGTCAGGTAGAATAAGATGGTGAAAAAAAAAAAAGAGATGCTCGCTTGATGTGATAACCAGAAGCATGAGGTTTGCTGCTACTTTGGTTGCTCTAGTATGTTCAGTGAGGTGATGACACTCTTCTCTGTTATATAGCAGCCTCTGTCTTTCTCTCTGCTGATTCCTTGGCGCAGTGCTATGCTGTGTGTGATGTGGCTGTCAGTGGCTGTGATCCAGGGCATTTGCTGGCAATTTGGTTCACCTCTTTGTAACATCGACACAGCAGAGTAAGTTCCTTTTCCCATACCCTGCAAAGTCTGGATATCTTTGGAGAAAGGTGTCAGGTAAGAGACCTCCCACAAACTCCCCACAAACCCAACCTGTGGTTTCCATTGTGTTTGCTTGCACTGAGAAGGGTATGCAAAATATTGTTTCTCTACCTCCCTCCTCCACACTCCTATGTGTAAACAGGGTCTTAAGCCTAGAGTCTCTCTGGCATATCAGAACAGTGTCTCATTCTGCCAGCAAAGGCTTTTAGAAACAGCACTGTCTCCATCCATTCTGGTTCTAGCCAGGACAGGGTTAATTTCTGCTGTAGCCAGGAGGGGCCGGGGCCAGAACCTAGAGGTTATTCTATGCCACCTCATGTCATTTTCCAGGGACAGGCCAGGAAAAAGGCTTGCCTGCAGGCTGAGATAGCACTGCAGAGGGAGCAGTTGGGCATTGATGGGGGTTTCCACAGGGTGAGTGACAACTTTTGCTTTCTTCTATGTTCTGTCATTAGTACTGTTGCTATTACTGTTAATTTCTTATTTCATTCCTGTTTCTAGTAAATTATTCTTCTCTCAGTCCACGATCTTTACCTTTTGTGCCTTCAATTCTGCTCTCCAGCCACCCACAGGGGAGGAACAAGGGGATGCAGAAGTGTGTGCGTCATGTGAGGTCTGGAGTAGTTTCAGTGTGAACATGACATTTGAGAATACAATTTCTGAAGTGTGACACCCTTTTACCCTGTGCATCTTCCCTCTCTGCTTCATGGTTCCTAAAGAGAGCCTGAATTTCCCTTTACCTTACCTGTTCCCAAGTTTTCAAGTGTGTGATATTGATATATCTCAATACTTGTGTTGGTACAACTCAGATCCCACTAAGAAGCTGAGAGCCATCACAGGAAAGAGCATGGAAAGAAAGCAGGCCCATGTACTTCCTGTTTATCGTTTAAATTTATAGTTATTAAGTAAATACCTCTAGAGGCTCTCTCCGATGAGGAATATTCCAGCACAGAGCAAGCTGAGCAGTGAAACCTTGGGAACAGGTAAGCTAAAGGGAAATTTAGGTGAGGTGGAGACAGCACAGGAGAAGTAAGCTCTGGATCTTCCTGGCAGCTTACGATGGGGACCTTACTGGGAGAAGCAGCGGTTTTACACTGACAGAGGGCAGGTTTGGACTGGCTATAGAGATGAAATTCTTTCCACGTGAAGGTGGTGAGGCACTGGCAGAGGCTGCCCAGAGCAGCTGTGGCTGCCCCATCCCTGGCAGTGTTCAGGGCCGTGTTGGACGGTGCGCTAAGCAGCCTGGCCTAGAGGAAGGTGTCCCTGCACATGGAGAGGGCTGGACTGGGTGCTTTGGAAGGTGCCTCCCGGCCCATGCCGGCCCGTGTCCCGGTGGCAGCCAGCAGGGCTGCGGGGGCCGGCGGGGCGGGCGGAACCCGTGCGCGGGGGAACGGTTCCCAGCGCCGCGTGTTGCCGNCGCTCTGTCCATTCATTGCGGGGCCGGGCGTGGGCACGGCGCTGAAGGGAGGCCCGGGGCGGCCGGGGGAGCGCCGGGCGGGCGGCAGGGCCTGCTCGCCGCGGGACCCTGGCGGGAGCCGGCCCCGCTCAGCCGCCGCTTGGGAAGCGTTTGGGCGCTCCGGGACAGGGGTCGCGTCCCGGTGTCGGTGCCCGCGGTAGCCCGGGCTCCAGCGGCGGAGCTTGGGTCCCTGGCACGCTTGTTCTCCGCGATGGGGCAGCCGGGGCTCAGCTTGGGTTGGAGATCAGGAAGTGTGATTGATATTGGAGCGGACTGCCCAGGGAGGCGGTGGGGTCCCTGTCCCTGGAGGGGTTTAAGGGAAGATCATACTCTGTGCTGTGTTGTAGTTGACGGGGTGGTGTTCGGTCATGGTTGGACTCGATGATCTTGGAGGTCTTTTCCAACCTTACTGATTCTGTGATTTTGCTCTGAAACACGTCACGCTGGGCGCGTCAAGGTTTGAATGCTGGCCCGTAATGAAATGGCTGCAACATAAACCTTGTTAGTGACCGTCAGGGTCCAAGATCTGCACAGCCAGCTCAGTTTGCTACTGGTAGAGGCTAATCTCAGCCCCTGGTAGTTCATGTTTTGTTGTTTGGTTTTTGTTTTTTTGTTGTTTTTTTTCAGTTGTCTAACTTTCAAAAACCCTGAAGAACAGTTGCTTGAGAAGATTGTTTGTGGCTTTGTTAAAGTCCACAAGCCCTTTATCCACGAGCCTTAATTCATAGTCTGTACAGGAGACACTTAGTATAATGCTGATAAAGAGTTGCTGAAATTATTTTCCATTCCTTTAGCTTACAATGGATTTTGGATAAACAAGATCTATTGAAAGAACGCCAGAAAGACTTGAAATTTCTGACTGAAGAAGAATATTGGAAGCTACAGATATTTTTTACTAATGGTAAAACTTCTTTTATTTCTACCATAAAATCTATGCAATGTGTGCCATGTCTAAATGGAGGTTTGAAATGCTTAGAGAATGTAGTGTTTTCACTGTGGTATTACATGTACTTTCACAGCCTATTTTAAAAAGACGTGGAATATAAATAATATCATTATTTGTTAGTTGTACTAACACAATTCTAGGAGACCTTGCAGACTAATTAGCTGCATGCATTGTAACCTGTGATAGGATGAAACAGTAAATTTTATTTTTAAGAGGTTCTTATCGAAACATAAAAGGAGGAGAAACAAGCAGAAACTGCTAAGCTAGTGTATTAAAGACTCAATGTCAAGCATTAGTACTCAGCCTGGGCTTTTGGTGGGTTCTTAGGGTGGGGTAAGTATTTTAGGTGATCTGTGCCATCCTGTTAAACAGCAGAGTTTGGAAACTTGTTATTTGTGTTCATTTGGATTCTCTGAAACCTGCAGCACAGCCCGTGTTTTGTCTTCTGACTGATTTCCCAGTACCAGGTGGCTCTCAAATTGTCAACAAGTTTCTGAGAGCTGTTGGCAGGCAGCCTGTTTTCCCAAAGAATTTGGGGCTTGTATGTGAAGTTGTCTAAGATTTACTTGGTCTTGCAAAACATTTAGCTATCCATATGAATGGTCACACCTGAGTATATCAGATTACAAGGGCACTTAAAATTTTCTCCGTGCAATTGTTCAATATTTAAAAAAATCTCCTTATGCAAAGGATATTGCCAACTAGTAACTTGTTTGCAAGTAGCTCTTTATATATATATTTTTTGCAGCAGTCCTTTAAAATACAGAATGCTTATTTTTTTCAGCTATCTGGCCAGACTTGAGACAGAGAAGTGAAGTCACTTTCCCAGAGCCACTGGAAGATCTTATGTCAGTGCTGGAATGGTATCTGTGAAAGATACTTATCCCAGCTTCTCTCTCAGCTTAGTTATTTTTGTAACAATTGTATATGCTATAAACACAATCACTATGGATACCTCTGTGTTTTGCTTATAGGGCATCAGGAAATCAAGCTAGCAATGAAATAATTTGATCCATTCCTGAAATTTCTTGAGGTTAAAACCGAGTGTCATAACTTAATAATACAAAAAGGGACAAAAGGAGGGTTATGGATATTTCTAAAACGATTTCTATGCTAATTTTCATGAGTATTAATTTGAACTGTGAAATATGCTTTTTAAATGTTTCACTTCGTTGTTTTTCTTGAGTAAACAAAGCTTTACAAAGTAAACAAGTTAGTTTGTTAGTTTTGGTTTGTGGTCCCCAGGGCCCTTTTCCTTGGCACTCTATGCCTCCCCTGAAGGTAGGTGAGTGACTGGGGGCAGCTGGAGAGCAGCTCTGCCAGCATCTCCCCTGTGCCTGTAGGAGCACAGCCTACTCTGCAGGAGAGAGTGGTGCTGGGCTTTCTCCCTTCTCTAGCAAAGAGAGCAAGGCAGTCAGGGCTGCTCTGTGCTCAGGCAGAGCTCGCAGTGTTCAAGCCCTCAATGCGTTCTATCTTCGCCTGCCTCTGAATAGAAACCCTGCTTTGGGTCCCCCCTTATCTCCCATCTGCACTACCTGAGAGCAGATGAGGCCTGGCCACAGCATGTCACATTCAGTGTGTGTCAGCCCAGGAGATGGTTGTTCCCTAAAGCAATTAAAATCTGCATGGAGAGAGGCAATTTCCTGCTGCTTCCTCATTGGAAAACAAGTGCAGTAGATCACTAACTGATTGTATGGCTCCCTGCAGCTATGAAGAGAAGGAAAAAGATCATCTCCTAAAGTAGTTTGAAAAAAGAAACTGATGTTGGTTTCTCTGTTTGGATCACCAAGCCTTTACTGGTTTTGGTTGAGAAGTGTATTAGTTGTTTTCCCTTTTTGGTTTTGGGCAGGAGCAGTAATGCTTATATTAGAGGCTACTCAAAATACTCAGATTTAAAACAACCTTTATTAAAAAAACCCAAACCACTGAAACCACTTACTTTGTAAACATACAAGAATAAATGATCTTATATTTTCTTTCCAAATATTAAAATAATTGCAAGCATTGGACTTTTCCCCAGCATATACAAGCTTCCATTTCATTAAGTCTCTAGGCTCTTGTCCATTTTTTTCTTATAAACCACACTTGATTTTTCTCTGACAGCAGATGGCTTAACCATTCCTGAAAGTCCCATGGGAGTATGAAACATATTTGGAGAATTCTGTTTAGCCTAATACTAGAATTTTTCTGATGCCCTAGTAGTAGTCCAGCTTTTTAGCCCCATGGTCAAATTAAAAGCAAAAATTCTTTCCAACCTCCCGAGATAAGCTGATAAAATGTTTAATATTTGTACAGTCATTGCATACTGGGTTTAACACCCTTTTCAGAACTATTGTTTGTCCTACTGTCACTGTCATACTAGTCCCAGTTTGGCATTCTTCTCTAGAAGAGGAATGATATGACACAGACAGTGTTGCTTTGGGCCTTGCCAGTGGGTGACAAATGTGTACCCTGGCTATTTGCAGAGGATAGGTGATAAGAGCGTGGGTAAAAATCTCTCTACTTGAGTGTGTTTAAGTAGAGACTAAGAATTTAGTGATGACTGACAACAGAATTGTTTGCTTTTCCCACCAGTGGTCACTGTCTTGGTCTTGCTGTACATATTTAAAATATCTACTTAAGTGTATTTTAAAATACTCTTTTTGACATTTCTCATGAGGGAAGAAAAAAAGAAGAGGGAGTCTTCACACCGCCTAGCTGTGCTCAGAATAATGGCGGCGAAGAAGTATGGGAAAAATAACAAGTAACAACCTTATGTTTCACTGTGCCATTCTTTACATCCAACCCCTGCTCTTAATCCCAGCTTGATGCATCTAATTTGCTTGGCACCTTTCCTTTGCCTGGGAGGCCAAACAAGAGCTACCTGCACAGATGACACCAGGGTTGTTTCTTGGCCAACTGGCAGAGGACCACCGTGATGGAGCAGCTGACTGCATCCTCTGGTCTCCCACCCCCTCTCCCAAGACTAAATATGTCATTTTTTTAACACCTGCTGCCTCTGCCAAATTTAATGACCGTGTTTGTGTTGGCAGCTTTACTTGTTTGAAAAAAACCCATCCATTTTGTGTGGCACTGAAGAGCTGAGGGTTTATATTTCCTGTGTCTGAATTTCTTTTGCTCTGAAATGAAATACCTGAGCTTTGCCCTTCTGAGATTTGTGTTGTCATCTTAAAGGTCATACTCACTTTGTACAAAATGAAGTCAAGGTACTTTTTCCTTTTTGAAGGTGTCCCCAAGCTTCAGGAGGCAGCGGTTCTTCACCTGCAGGTCTGTAGGTTTACAGCAGTGTGTTGTCTCTCTAGAGCAACTGAACTGAGGGAGAAGACTGTGGTGCTGCTCCTTAGAATCCCCAGCACTAGCTGTGTTTTGAGACCCTTTGCTATTTGGTGTCAAATTGTTTAAAAAACTCAACTCAAGCTTTTGTTCATTTTTTTTTAAGTTATCCAGGCTTTAGGTGAACATCTTAAATTAAGACAACAAGTTATTGCCACTGCTACAGTCTACTTCAAGAGATTCTATGCCAGGTAGGACTGTTTACTATGATGGTACAAGAATAAAACATTTGCTAGGCACATTTTGGTAGCCCTTTAAAAATGCAGTTCTGTATTAAAAACAGTGCCACTTTTGTTTTCTGGATGGTGTAAAGCTTTTATGCTTTAATAAAGTTAACTTAAGCTTTGCTTTTTCGAAAGGAAGTGTGGTGCTCTTGATAGATTAATCGTTCTACATGTATGAAACAACATATTATAATTTTGTTGTAACATTTCAGATATTCCCTAAAAAGTATAGATCCAGTATTAATGGCTCCTACGTGTGTGTTTTTGGCATCCAAAGTAGAGGTATGAAGTATTACAATTTTTTAATGTAACATTATGTGATGTATGAGAGAAAGAAAACGTTTAGGACTTTTAAATTTAAACTTTAAATTTTTTGTCTTTCATGGTTTGGGGGTTGAAACCTTTTTTTTTTTTTTTTTTTGCATAGATTTCTATAGCATTTAAGAAAAGGAGACAGAGAAGGCCTTCAAAATTTGTCTGAATTACTAATCCTGAAGTGCCTCTGAAAATTGAAAAAAAATATTTTTCATGGTTGTACACTGTGGCACAGTGTTTACATATTAAGATACACTGTATCTTAAATCATGTATTTTAAGCAGTGTCTCCTTTCTGGTGTGTTTCTCCTTATTAATATTTACTCAAACTTTAAAACATAATCGGAATTTTTTTCCTAATTATCTTGTTCTGTTTTATATAGCAAGGGATCCTCAGAGTTTACCACACTTTCATTACTTGAATTAAAAGTATGTTGTAGCTCATGCGTTGTGCTTGAGAAATTATCATAAGGAACTGACCCATTAGGGATCGTGGTGAGAGGGCTCCATGCCTCCACCCTTGGTACTCCCCTTTGAATGTGGCCAAGAGTTAGCATCAGCTGGGTGCTGCTGTTAGTCCTCTGTAATGCAGCAAGCTTTACAGCTGTTTGAGAAGTGTCTGTGCAATGGAAAAAAGTCAAATTGGCCAATTTATGATATGTCAGCACTAAGGAATTTTTACAGAAAGAACTCAAATACTTGATGGTAGAAACAGTCCTACTAAACTAGTGGTGACATGTGATACTGTTGTCTGTGCAAATACTGTGACACTTTTCAGTGTTTGGAAGACATCAAGGAAAAGCGAGAGAGTGTTGGAGGGAGCACATTTTTATCAACCTGTTAAATAAGCCTTTAAGCAGGCACAGACATAGAGTGTATATATACGTAGATGTACCTAAATTAGAAGTCTGTATAGCCTTCCCAAAGCTTCTTCAGCTTTAGAGGGCAGCACTATTGATTCAGCTGTGGACTTCTCTGAAAGAATACTGTATACAGAAAATTTTCAGCTTGCTGCATGTCTCAGCACAGGAGCTAAGACTTCACAAAAACATATCTAAAACAGGTAGTTAATGGCAGGTTTCTAAAGACAGTTTTCTCTCAAAATGGGATAAGGAAAAAAACAACCTTCTTGAAGCCCTCTTGTCTATTTTATGTAAAGAATGTTAGCCAGCTGAGCTTTTGTGGCTTTAATACCTTTCATAAAGCTTTACTGTTCCTCACAAACAACCAAGGAACTCATCAATGAAATAACTATTAGGTAAAGAGTTTAACCCTGTTCACCTTAAGGGAAAAAAAAAGGGGTGGGGGAAAGAACCAAATGCTACAATACTGCAAAAAAGAAGCCCAGTTTAGTAAGAAGCCATTATTTTAATTTGATAACAAGTGTGAGTGTGTGGTGTTTCAGGTGGTTCACCTCATTTACCATTCTTTTTCTTCAGGAATTTGGTGTTGTTTCAAATACAAGGTTGATTTCTGCTGCTACTTCTGTATGTAAGTATTATTAATTTTTGTTACACTCTAGTTAGGTATCTCTGTAGGGAGATTAGTTGGTTTCTTTTTTTTTTTTTTAAAGGTAGCTTTTTATCATATCATGGAGGACTATAAGAGCCAGTTAAAACCATGTAGAATAAATAGCTTCTGTTTCCAAATACAGAGACAGAAGAGTCCTTTCTGTATTAGTTGTGGTTGGAACTTATGCCAGGCATAAGTGAAAACAAAGTCATAAAATGAAACTATTGAAATTCATAAACAGCCTACCTTTGAGTAGTAAATTGAACTACTCAAAGATAGAACTGGAAATTTATGGCTTTGTCTGTTCAGTAAAAGATATGACTCTGTGGAAGTACCTGTTTTAAGAATTTTTGGTAGGCTGTATACCTTCAAAACTTTTTAAATCTGTTTTCCCGCATCATAAAATCAGTCTTTGCATATATTTATTTCTAAAAATACATTTTATTACTTATTGTTCACAATAAATTCAATAAAATTACACTGTGGTTACTTAATTTTCTATCTTTCCCACTTGCTTTGTGTTTCCCAGTTCATGTAACATACATCTCATCCATCAGACTCTTAAAGTGATGTCTTCCTTAGCTGAATGCTATTATCTGACCCAGAAGGTCCAGCTGCTCTCAATGGGCAATTCCTGACTGTGCTCTTCCAAATGTAGGTCAGTGCTTTCAAAATCCCTCGTAGCCATTGAGGGGACAGGTGACTGGCTGCATCTGTAGCCTCCAGATGCAGAGAGTGTATCAGTCCATGGGGCTGGCCGTGTGACAGTTCTGCCACCAGGAACTGAAACACATCTTTGATGCCAGCATGACCAAGACCAGTACTGGATTTAGCACTGAGAGTTGGTATTTTTACATCAGAAGCATCGCTGTGTGGAAGTTTTGATGCATCAGTGAGAAGGTTAGATGGGTTTTGGTAAATATGCAGCAGCTGATTTTACTTGGACATCTAGTTCTTGGCTGTGCTGTTTCTCAAAATTCCAGTCTCAGGATCTTATGGAAGATTTTCCCCACAGCTCTTCTTCCTTCAGACCTAGAAGTCCTGTCAGCCCTGATAAGTACTGTGCATTTCATGGAAGTGGGGGCAAAATGCACCAGGCTTTCTCCAAGCATTTCTTCCTTTATTCTACCTGGTTTTCCTTTACCAGAGTTGCTTCAGTAGCACACAGCAATTTTTGGGAGGTCTTAATATCAAAGGCAAGAAAAGATGAGGCAAGACAAGCAAAAGCAAAAACAAGCTAACAGAAGGAGTGACTAATGTAATAGTGGCTGGTTTAAGAAGTTTGCTTGCTTTTAGCTAGGTAGCTATGAATGTTATTCTAACTTATTGTAACTTACAAAGTTAATAACACTTGCTTCCTTTGTAAGGAAGATAATCTTAGCCTGGTTTTCAACAACTTCTTCAAAAGGTTTTTCTACACATCTTGCTACAATGACAGCTCCATGTAGTGGTTGTGTCTGCAGCTTGCTTTGTGGGAAAAATGTTTTTTCTTCCTATCTTCTTCTCTTTTTTTTTTTACCATGTACCTCTTCAGTTTGCATGCATCTTGAGAAACTCTTTTATTGATTCTTCTCTTTCTTGAAATAATTAAAATTTTCAACCAGTAGCCCGGTCTTGGTGTCCTACAACAAATTTTCTAACAAAGTTCACCATAGGTCTAAATGATGAATTCTTTGGTCTGGAGGACTAATACTGTCTCTTCTGTGAAGTGAATGTCATACTGATATTCTGGAAGTAATACTGATAGTATAATTTAATAATACACTCTGTCATTAATATAAGGAATACTGTCCACTTTCAGGATGTTAAATGTACCCGTTTTCCTTGGAGGACAAGGACTTAAAATAGATTTTTAAATGTTTTACTTGTACAAATCTCAAATTCACATCTTCAAGTGTTCTTGTTTTTCTTTGTTCAGCATTCTAACATGAAATCACTCTGGTTTTGCTTATTAACATGCTCCTTACCAGTGCACTAACTGTACTCATTCTCCTTGTAAAATACACAAAGATTAATGAAATATCTCAGTTGGAGATCATCATTACATTATGGACCTGCAAGAAGTCTGGCTGAGCTCCCTTACCCTGCCCTTGGGCTTGCTTTTCTAAAGACTTCATTAGTTCTTTTAAAATCTTGTCTGTTGGAAGATCAAATCTGTGTAAAAAATCCCACATGAAAATTCCATTTGGATTTAGTGTTGGAACTGAGATGCTGAACGTCAGTAGCTGGCGAGCTCTGTGAATAACTTGTGGGAAGTTAGGGATCCCTGAGCTAGTTAGTGGTTAACCAGAGGACTCAATAGTGTCCAAAGCAGCAGTTGAATGTCTGGCTGAGTATCTGTGCAAATCTGGGTTCCAGGTGTATTTCTCTTTCCTTTTCAGGATCTTAAATCTTGTAACTTACCTCTTCTCTTTGAAATACAAACCTTGTGTACTGAAAGCCATAAACTGAAAGTTGTGCTGCCAGATGAATGAATAGAAAGGGAAAGAAGTAAAGGTATTAATTACATTATTTTTAACATACTTTTTTCTGTTTACTGTAGTGAAAACTAGGTTTTCATATGCCTTTCCAAAGGAGTTTCCTTATAGGATGAACCATGTAAGTATGCTATTTGAACACAACTTGATCAAATAAATTAATAATTGTGAGCAGGAAAATCTTTCTTTTAAATTCTAAGAAAGAAATATTTTCATACTCACATGTCAAGGTTGTTCATTATTAGTTTTGTATGGCATATTGGGAAAGTCTAAAAATAATTAGTCTTATGTAACCTCCTTTCCTTAAATTGTTGACAGGAAAGACAAGTGATGTGATAGGATGACTGAAATGGTAGTTTTTCTATAGTATGATGAGAAAAGAGATTTAGTATTTTTTGAATATTCTTGGTTACAAGTACATTGCTCCAGGGTAAGTAAATGGCCTTTGCACCTGGAATGCTTCCAAGCTTGCACACATGAGCAGTTGGCTTACAGAAAGCAATTTTATTTTTGCTGTAAAATTTAATGGCTCTTGAAAAATGGCTCTTGAAAAATTTAAATTTACCAGTGGTTTTCAAGGTATTCTCAGTCAAAATACTGAGAAGTTTTGTAGTTTTTCTTAAAACCAATTTTGACCTGTGCTGTAGAATTTTGAAAGCTAAACATCTAAATAGTTTTAGATCGACTGTAAAAAAAACTACTTTTTGTTGCTTTTCACCCAGTCTAGAAAGCCAAATGATACATCAAAATATAAAATACCTAAGACCTTGTAATAAAACTGCAGTGCTATTTTACAGATAAAGGCAAATGGAAGTACATTTTGGAGTACTGCTTTCATGTAGACAGAGTAGTCCAGTCTTTTCCTTGATGTCACCAATACATCACCTTCTCTATTGAGAGTGAAAATTGATTTAATTGTTGCAGTTGGACAGAATATTCCATATGAAATTAAATCTGAAAATGTTTTGAGAGGCTATTTGGCAAGTTAGTGGGCTGATGAAGACACTAATTCTACAAAAGAACTTCTCTATTGCTGTTAAGTTTTTATACACTGGGAACAATTTGCTGCTACCAGGTGTTGAAACAAATCAGACAAGTGCTGCCAATGAAGCAGTCTTTCACAGCAAACTTGATGCAAAATATTTAAGTTCATTGTTATTATGACTGGAGTTAAGTTATAATAGTGATAAGGCAATAGTCAATAATAGTTTTATTTCGGTTTGTAGTTTCAGATAAAATGCATTTAGGACTGTTGGAAATAGTTGTTGAGAATTCCTGTGCATTTGTGATGTTAAACTGTGTGTCAATTAATTCTTTCTGCTGCCTGAAACATGCTGCTTATTAACTGTGATTTTGCTTCTTTACAGATACTAGAATGTGAATTCTATCTCTTAGAATTAATGGTAGGTTGATTTTTTTGGTGGAACTGCTTCTGTTTTTCTGAGAGAGGTAACTGTATTTAACTCCTGATGCAGAGACTGGGATGTCAGTGTCCTTTCTTCCCTAGATGGAATGGCCAGTCATGACCATGAAGAGTTGTATTCTTTTCTATTCCCTCTTCTTGCCTGGAAGAATCTGGGGCTACACATATGGGTTCTAGCAGAAGGTGTGGGTACTATCCCATTCAGGCTAGTCTATAACAACCTAATAATTAGAGTAATCTAGGAAGTGAAATGTGAGTTTGAATCATGTAAGGAAGAAACTGAATTCAGGCCTCCCATTTTCTGAGATGGTGCTGTAACTATTATGCTGTTGGATGAAAGGAGCAGAGTGGGACATTTTCTTCCAGACCTTTTTAAAGAAAGGAGCCACACCTGATTTTTATAAGAGTAGCTATCCCATTGCTGTGTTTGCTCGGGTAGCTGAAAGGAGGCAACCCAGGCTTCTTAGGGGTCTTGGGTAAAGTGGTGCCTAGTTTCTGCATATGGCCTGGACTTTTTTGGGTTAAGCACTGAACTCTAGTACTACGGTACTATGGTAGTTCTGCTCAAGTGCAGAGAAAAGGAGAGAGAAACTAGGGAGCAGCTTAGTGAGTTAGACAGCAGATGAGAGAATATATTTTGGGAACTGAACACAGAGGAGATCAGGTCAAAGTTTTTGTTTGTACCTACAAGTTGTTTTAATACAGTTTTTAGATTCCTGTTTAGATTTAGTCCTTGATACATCTTCTATACATAGCAGTAACTCTTGAGTTTTGTATACAGGAATTTTAGCACAAGCAATTTCATTTACAAGAAGTTATGTTTTGGGGATTCACTTATTTTTCCAGTATGCTATGTAATATATAGTGTGTGCAGTAACAGTGTTTCACTCAAGTGTTCAGCACATGTAACTTAATGCAGCTTTTCCCTGTAGTATCCACACAGTTGGCTGCTTTAAGCAAGAGGATTATTCCTTCTTGTTTACCTGGACCTGAAATGAGGATATTTGAGAGCAGTGGAATTTTTCTTTTCTTTCTTTCCAAACCAGCATCAATTATTTTGGCATGCTCTCCATGTATGGTATTTAGTAGCAGACTGTTTTCTGGCAGCATTTTGTAATTCCAAGTGGGAATTACGGGTTTGTAAGCAAATGAGGTTTTAGTGTGCTGCAGATGTGACTTTCTGTGTCTCTCAGGGGAAGGACATTGACAGACTGGCAACTGTGCTATGTAATGGTATTCTAGAGAGAGCACTGCCCTCATTAGAGCAGGGCTAGGTGTTAGAATGCTACTTAAAATCAGTAATTGACTTGTAAACCAAATGCTTTAATACAAACTGACAACATGTTGTGCATTGGAATCTAACTTCTGTCTTGATGACATTTTTCCTAGGACTGCTGTTTGATAGTATATCATCCTTATAGACCTTTGCTCCAATATGTGCAAGATATGGGCCAAGAAGACATGCTGCTACCTCTCGCATGGTAATGAAGACAATGGAAATAGTTCCTCCTTTCATCAAGAAAGCAAGTGTTTAACAGTTATGCTTCAAAGGTGGTTAAGCTTTTGCTGAACCAAGCAGGCTTAGCCATATTTGAATACAAAGGGTGCCCTAGTTAACCTGTGCAGGTATATGTCCCTGACTTAGCTTATTCTCTCTTTAACCCTGTAATGATTTTACTTTGCAGTGGTCTCATTGTTATTTTTTAGACTAGCTCTAATAGCACAGTTTTAACAGTACTGAATGGTGACTATAAGTAGAAGAAATTTCTTTCTGTCAGCATTGTCTTTTTGTTGTAGCATGTCATAGGAGATAGAAGCAATATATAGGATTTTTTAGCTGTATTAGGAGAACTCTTATTCTTCAACTGTTTCAAATACAGAAAGACATTAGAAGTACTACTTTTATGCTAGCCCTTACTTATTTGTGAAACAGATAATTATTTGATGGTATACATACACATCCACTGCAGAAAGACGTTTGTACTAAAAGAATGTTTCCAAATGTGTATATTGTACTAAAATAATGTTTCTGAATAAAATTCTGCTGTGACTACAAGGGAAAAAAGAAATTAAGAGATTTTTACAAGGGAAAAGATCTCTCTCCTTGATGTTTTGCCCTGCAGCCTCATTGCTTTGACCGTTTGGAAAACTGACAAAATACTGTAAACCAACAGCAATTTTTGAAATAATATAGTCTAAAGGTGAATAGGAAGATACTTACAAGTTCTTTTTTGCACAGGAGGATAGTGAATGACACATATAGAACTGATCTTTGTCTGCTGTACCCTCCTTTCATGATAGCTCTAGGTAAGTAACAAGTAATGTGTCCTGTCATGTTAACCTGGATGTATTCTGTGCACTGTCCCATCACAAGCATTCCTCAGATTGCCCTCATAAAGTGCTTCAGGCTTCAGTGTACAGGACTGACACTGTAGCCTTGGAACTTAAAAAGCCTTAAAGAAAAGTCAGATAATTAATCCTGAGTTTTCTCTGTTGAACTGTATAGGATTTATAAAAAATTGAGTATTTCTAACTGTATTGGGAGTGTATCTTTGTTCAATATCCATGTGACCTGATCTTTGCAGCTTGCCTACATGTGGCCTGTGTTGTCCAGCAGAAGGATGCAAGGCAATGGTTTGCTGAGCTGTCTGTTGATATGGAAAAGGTACTCTGTTTTTTATTCCTATCACTTGTTATGGACTGACCAGAAATGGCAGTCATGGTTGTCTTACACATCCACAATACTGATTTGAACTTAAAATTCAGTGATCTTGTTAGATGCTGTTGCAGTTAGGCAGATCTCTTTGGAAGGGACACAATGTCAGGTTATTTGGTTATCACCCTGCTCTAAAAGTCAAGACAAAACTACTGCATAACAGAAGAGCATTGCTGCTATTGCCATTTTCCAGACAGAAATATAAAGCCAGTATGTTTTACATTGTTTACCAGAAAAAGAATTCCCAGTGTTCCCCAGAATTCCATCTCACAAGATTGCCAGCACAAGTTTGACTTTTAAGTTCAAGTGCATGTGATTTTCTGATTCACTTTTCACCATCATGCCAGCACACCATTCTCATTTTCTCCCTATATATGTACTGAGTATAGCATAGTGTAGCACATTTTTGACACCTCTAGGCATCAGTGCTTTCAGGATGCTCAGCGCTGTGACTTCAATCAGTGCTAAACAGGGAGACACCAAGATCATTCACTTGAGTTCCCTGCTAATGCAAATTCCGTGTCAAATAATCCCCTATATTAATTTATTAGGTTTCAGGGTGCAGTTGTCCTTATACTAACAATGTTCATCCTCACTAGTTTTTTTTTACTTTTTAGGTTGGCTTCTTTAACCTTTATTTAGCTCCAGCAAGCAAATCGAAGTAGTACTCATATTCCTTATCACACTATTTCACTTAGCATGTATTTTTTCAGTCTTTTTTTGAAACTGAGTATCTGGAATTAAATAGCCTGTTGTGATTGAGATGTACCATTTCCCTCTATGCCCTTGGTATTGCCTTTTATCCCACTGATGCTAAGGCATTGTGTTTGTATTCCAGGATTTGTCTTGAAATTTAAATACAGTGTGGATGCTATGCTGCATTGAGAGCTCTGTGAATTATGCTGCCATACATTTAAAGGCAGGATGATAATAAACTGGCAGCAAAGGAGAACCAACCTATATTCAATAGATAAAATTACCACAAGCTTGATACTGCGTATCTTTGAATGTTTACATGTGTTGGTTCTCATGTCAGGGATAAAGCCTAAGCTTGATTTTTTTCACATGAACACCATGGACTTCTTCACCAACTCTGACTTTTGTTTCAAGGACAAAATATATTGCTTTAGCACTTAATCAAAGTTCATGTATTAAAAAGAAGAAAGAAGTCTACTTTATTAATTTAGAGAATGATGAAACATATTATGAATAAAACATTCTCCAGCTTTTATATAGAATATTGTACTAGAAATTTAATAGGAAATTAAGGTAAATAGAAAGTGTCCAAACTGTTATGGAATGCTTATGCTTCCAGAAGCAGAATATGAAGTGTCAGCAATTCTTATTATATGTATGTAAGAATATAAGAAGTATTTTAAAAATCCTTGGTTCTGTTTCTTGGAAGGAAAGTGTTCAAATGAATGTTTTGTGGTTTTAGGCTTTTGTTTTCCCACACTGTGCCCCAAATATGTATAGAACATTAATAATCATTAATTGCTGTATTGATGATGCATGGTCATATAGCTGCAGTCATGCTGCCAATTTTGTATTTTCCCAGGAGCCTAGTTATAAGCTGTGACAGTAGTTGCAAATAAATAAATAAATAAAAAGGTATTTAGTTTGCAGGGGAAGAGAAGCAGTAAATACCGTTGAAATGAAAAGTATTCTGTTCAGGCTTTGATTCACAATTAAATAAAAAAAACTAATTAAATGCTTTTTTGTGACCAGATTAAGTGTGAGACAGTTCTGTTTATGATATGAAAATTGTGTTGTTTAGTCTCACTTTGGGGCCTTTTTAGTTAATTGCACACTTAAATGGGCTATGACAAAGATAAAATCACTATCGTGTCTGACCTTAGGATCTCTTTTCTTTCTAATACAGATTTTAGAAATAATCAGGGTTATTCTGAAGCTGTATGAGCAGTGGAAGAACTTTGATGAGAGGAAGGAGATGGCTACTATTCTTAGTAAAATGCCTAAACCAAAACCACCTCCAAACAGGTACAGTACTTCCTTATTACACCTTTCCTATGGAAAAACTAGACTACGATCTTAAGACTGTGTAAATGTTTAATTCAAGGTATAGTGTATGTTTTTACATTGCAGATGTTTTTGATACAAAACCAGCCTGATTGTTCAGGAGCTAGTGGGAAGCATAACATTCATTATCTTATGGAGAGTGTTAATGTGATTAGAACTTGATCAATACAGCTCAGCAAATGTAAGGAACCCCAGTGTGAGGCTCCATGGCTGAGCCAGATTCGATGGAACTGGGCCTGCTTGATGTCGTGTTTAATTACTGTGATTAAATACCACTGCTGGGAATCTGCACATGCAAATTCCTGTGAACATGCTTATGTAATGTGAACTTCGCAGTGTTGACTTCAGAAGTACATTCAGCAGGCAGCTTCGTGGGCATATATTGAAATTATTATTCACATAAATATGGTGAAGTTATTTATGCATGCTGAGAATAACCTTTGCATTTTTTAATGAAACTGAGCAGAATAGTTTGACCCGTTTATGTATATGTTGAAATGTTTTCTTTCAAAAAGTTTTTATTACTTTCAGAATAATGTATTTTTTAATTTTAAAAAATGGATAAAAATTTAATGTGATGCTTCTTATTGAAGAGACATGTTTTTGTTTTCTTCAACAGTGAAGGAGAACAGGGTCCAAATGGTAGCCAGAACTCTAGTTATAGCCAATCTTAAGGCATTCCAAAGAACTTCTCTATGGACCACTTTGACTCAAGACATCCTGGGATATTTCCTGTGTTCATGAAATGGACAGAAGGTTTCAGTAACATCTCTGACAAAGAACTCGAAGAATAAATAGCTTGTTTGTGTCAAGCATTTTGAAAGCTTTTTCTCTAAAACTACATCATTTTCTCTGACGCTGGAGCAAATATGCTAAGATTTTTCAGTGTAAGGAATCAAACTTTAAACCAAGCTGCAAAAGATTAACATTTTTCACTCAAAACAAATAGTTCATTATTGGTTTTATTTGTGTTGAAGTGAACTATTTTTAGAGAGACAGTAATCTGAAGCCTAAGTGTAACTGTATTAATGACTTGTGTTGTCTTCATTTTGTTTGTGACTGAAGGAAGATCGTGCACTCTTTGTTGAATCTATCCATTACCTTCCGTTTGTTGATTTAAAAAAAATAAATACATATTCTGCAACAAGTAACACACAGTCCTTCAGAAACAAATCCCTAGAAGAGCTTGTAAAGAATATTGTTACAGTTTTAATGAAAGCTGCAGGAAAGAAAGTCAGTTTCTATTTTTGGGTTTAAAAAAGCTGTATTCCTGAGTAGATCTACTTGGTTGTTTTTGCCATGATACATAGTAGCCCAGCTTACCAGAGAAGTGCAATATGTATAGTGATTCTGCAGTTTTCTGAAACATTTCAAGTGTTAGGATTTAAGACAACCCAACATACTATAATTTTTTTTTTCAAATAAATGTACTGTATGGTACAATCGGAATATTTCACAATCAAGTACAAATCTGGATATTATTGCTATTTTTTATGGTGGATTTTTTTGGTAGAAAAGATATACACTGTTAGTCTGCCTTCACTGTTAGTGTGAATTTGTGTGGTTCATTAGAGAGTTTATTTAAGAAGATCAAGTGTTTGGTGAGCTTCATACTGGCTAATTTTAATTGGGATGTTAGGAACAACTCTAGAATAACTGAAATGGGATTCCTTGGTTAACTTTGTGCTGGAGAAAATGAGATTTCTTCAAACAGAAGGCCATATCGTGTGTTCCTTACTCAGGCAGACATCCCACTGAAGACAGGAATTGTCCTTAATTGATTTCTTGATTTTTTTAGTTAACTTTGTTTCTAATTAAGTTCTGTACAACTTTATTTTGAATGATAATGCCAACTTGCCCAAGTATAAACACTGAATGATAAAGTTCAGTAACATTGTTCTTCTTTTTGTTTGTTTGTTTGTTTTGTTTTCCTGAAAGAACACATTTCACTGCTCTGAAATACTGGAGGGGGATTGTTGAAAACATATGCTCTGTGATGTGTCTTGGTTCAAAAAACTGGCCCCTTAAAAACCCCCACCTTTTTGTGCAAATACCTGTCTCTGTAATTGGCTGGTCATTCAGTGAAATATAACTGAAGTGTTTTTGTGTGTAGCCCATTAGGCTACTAGCATTTGTTTCTGTTCAGGTTATTTCCATAAACCATTATGTGAACCAGCCCCAAACACTTTGGTGAGGTGGAAAAAAATATACATTTTGGTCTTTGCTACTTGGTTGCCATTTGATCCATACTTTTTATAGACACTTGATTGATGAAGTGGAATTTGGCTATTTTGCTTTAATTTCTTGAAGTCTAAAATGTGCTATTTGTAATGTGGACTTGGGGAATAGAAATAAATCAAAGCAACTTGACCTCTGTTGTGTGGAGTTCTTAAACAGAAACTATTCTTTAGATAAGCATCAGTCTTCTCACATATACCACATAATCTGCCAAGAAAGTTCATGTTTTGGAATTGGGGAATTAATGAAGAATTCTGGCTAGAGTGATTAATTTTTTTCTTGCTGCTGAGGAGCCTTTGCAGACTTTACTTCACACCTGAAGCACAAAGGGACCTAAATTTCAGGGGTAAAATGTCAGGCACTTCTTGATGGTACCTAGGAGTCTCTTAAGGCATTTCTCTACTGGGAAGGTAAGGCTAATTTTATCAGTTTTGATCCCAGTAAAAACAGTGAAAGGCAATAAAGTGCAGTCAAAAGAGCTAGATTCAGTGAACACAGTTTTAAAAAAGATGTAATTTTGAACAACAGGCAATGGAACATACTGTGAATTCAACAGTCTTGCTACTAAGCAGGCAGAAAAAAATCACCTTTCTTGTGCTTCACTTCAAAGAATAGGTACATAAAAATGTGGTATCTTATTGAAGAGAGGTAGCTGAAAGTCTTCACAGATTATATGGCAACAGATGCCTTTCAAGTGTCAAAGCAAACACAAGCCATCTATGCCAAAAAGACTTAAGGAAAAATCCCAAAGGAAACAAACTGGATCAGCCAAGTTATTTAACTCAAACTCCATCATTTGGAAAGCAAACTGGAAAGGATCATGTAATTTGACAAACTACAAATGGTTTGAGAAACATCTTGCAAAAAACTACCGTGATTAATGGTAAAGGAAAATAAAAAAGAGGTATATACTATTTTTCCAATTATTAAAAAGCCAACCCACAACTCCTCAGTTCAGAAAAGACAGAAGGGGTCTAAAAAAATCATGGGTGGTGTGAAGACTGATAGGTGACAACTCCTCACTTCTGACAGAAACCAGAGCAGCCGATGAAAAGAATAGATGGCAAGCTGGGAAGCAACAAAAAGAAGTTCTCACCACTGCTGTGTCTGATTGAAGTGTCTGTTGAAAATTTACAAATACCCAAGTATACTAAGACATGCAAAGCCTGAAGCACTCTGAGTTGTAAATGAGAATAACCTGGAGATTGTATCACTACATACAAATCCTGTTTTATGCTCTTCCTCAGATGTTTATTATCAGTTGCTGCCAAACAGGAAATAATGGGCTAGATAGATCTTGGTGTAACACAGAGTAACTTATTTTTTGTGGTTATGTAGTTTTAGGTGTTCCCAACAAACGTTAATGTAGCTACAAAAGGAAGCATTGGCTGCTCATGACTAAGTACTGACTTAGTTTGGTAAATTGCCATGCTTTGTTCATTTGTATGCTGAAGTTTGGTGGCTTGATCAATACAGCTAAGCATGATGAATTATACATTTAACAAAATATTTTCAGTGGCTCTGAAATCCTTTATAGTCTGGCCTTAATGATCTTCAAAAGGCACTGCTAGTCCTGGTGAGGCCTGGCACAACAAGGCCAGCAGTGCGTTTCTGTTGTCCCCTTAACCCCTTGATACTAGAATATCTGCAGTTCTGACTATTCTAAACAGACTACCCGTCGCAGGTATTTGAGAAATAATAATTTTATTTGTCCTATCATCATTAGTTAAACAGTCATAAACTGCATCACACAAAAAAGTAAACATAATCTGCACTTAGGTTCTCTTCATTTGCTTTTACTAGAACCATAACCCAAAGTAAAGGTTGAAAGGTTGAGCAAATTTAATGTCCCCTGTTTGTGTCATAGTCTTCAGGTATAATTTAAACCAGTTGATAGGTATGGCAATTTGAAGGTGAATGTCCATTTACACAAGAAGCCAGTAGTGAGCTTTATTATGGAAGTGGAAGGGATGCGGTTTGCTAGAACCTACAAACCATCCTGATTCCTTGATGGGGTAAGGGCTGGGGCTGTCATCTTCATTTCTTTTCTGGAGGTTCATGTTTTACCCAGTCGTCAAAGCCACCAGCATACTGCTGAACTCTGAAAATATGCAGAAGATACCTTTCTCAAGAAGAGTCTTACTTAATATTGTCTCTTAAGAGGACACAGCAAAAAAACTGAAACCAAAAGTAAAATATAAACACCCAAAACCAAAACCCCACAAAGAAAAAAACTCTACCAAAAAACAGATAAAAAATAGAAAATACAGAAATTCTCTGCAAGCATATACACTTGTACCTAGCTTCAATGAGCCAGATGGACATTCCTTTTACTGTAATACTGCCTGCTTCCATGCAGTGAGTTCTGTAACTTTTCTTCCAAATGACAATGCTGGAGTTCAAACATCAAGCAAGAAATAGCAGCTGGATCAATAAAACAGTTGCCAGTTCTTTTTTAAAAGTGAGAACAGACTCACAGCAGTGGGAGATTTACATGCCTATTTATTATGTCTAATGCTTCAGTTATCACCAAATAAATCCAGCACACTGATCTTTACCTCCTTGCAAACCTACGTGCTCTATAGGTCTGACATCAATCTGTGCAAAAGTAAACTCTGAAAAACAAAAACCATTATGCAAAACAATACCGACTCCTTCAATTAGGCAGCAGGAAAAACAGGTAGCAGAGGATATTTTTCACTTTGAAATGAGAACATGCTTCCATACTTTTGACTAGAATTAATATGAATGTTCCAGTTCCTGTATTGCAGTTCAGTGAAAACATGAGCAAATAACCAACGTCTTAAATTTTATCTGCAGTCTTCAAGACAGCAAGGCACCTTCCAAAGATAGGTTTAACAATTCTGCAAACCAAATGCTGCATTTCACTCTATCGTCATCTCACTGTTTTGTTAGCTATTGCCTTCACTGCTTTACTCCTGGCAAATAATCCAAAGCCTTACAGGAAGTGAAGGCATCCTTTGTCAACAGTGAACTGTACAGGTAGAACTGCAATTCAACAATTCAGCATATGTGCAGAGCCACTGAGGGGTTGTTTCAGAGGGTGGTACATCTCACTTTGACGCAACACTTAATGGCATCCTTCAAGGTTCAGTGGAGACAAGAGGAGGTGTCTAACTCAAATACCAATTGTTTTGTTCATATTCTACATGTAAATTTTTACTCCTGCTCACAAGGTGAGTACATGTTCTGCTTCACGGGGGAAGCAGCATTAATCCCATCCTTACACACAAAGTCATACCTGCTGAAACCCAAGGACATGGCAAAACCAAGTGCTTGTTTACTTCTTGTTCCTGCCAAACAGGAGAAAACCACAGGGTCTGACTTGGATGGCATCTTTTGATTATACTGCTGCTTGAAGTCCATTGGGTCCATTTGTAGAGCTTCCATTAATTCACCCACTAGGAAATAGAGAAAACAAGCTATTATTTATTCTCCATCCACAAAGAGGTTTACATTGCAAGACTTCTAATTCCTCTGGAGGAAAAGTTCAGCCTCATTACATGCCAGCAGCTTTCTAGCATCGTTCTTCTTTGCTCAGTCACCACCACTTGACCATTCCAGCCATGAGGAACACGAACACCCGACGCCTGCACGTGGCGGCGTTGACAACTTACGCGGAATGTTGATGGACTCCGGGATTTTTCCAAACCTGTCGATCTCCCACCTCTCCCGCACGTCAATGTGAAGGACGTTGGCCTTCTTCAAGTCTTTGAGCTCTTGGTAGGAGACGTTCGGCTCCGCGGCGGCGCACAGGCCGCGGCAGGTGGGGCCTGGCGGGGAGGCACGGCGGGTCAGCCCGGCCGCGGGACCCGCTCGGGGCGGGGCAGCGCCGCCAAACGCGGCCACACGGGGCTGTCCCCGGNGCCACCAGCCCCTGAGCCCCATCCCGGCCCGCCCGGCCATGGCGGCCGCCCAGCCAGGCCCGGCCCCGCCGGCGGGGAGGAGACACCGCCTTCTCCGCAGGGGCGGGGGCTCGGAGCCTTGGTCGGCGCTGGCCCGCGCAGGGGAGCGGGGGCGCGGCCACGCGTGTGGCACCTGCCGGCACCGGAGGCGGCCGGGTCACACAGGCACAGCCTCCGGTTTGGGTCCATCCAACATTTACCCTGCATCGCCTGGGCAGGGTAAATTCTACCAGCCAACCCAAACTGTTGAGACACCTGAAAGTACCAACGGCGAGGAGATTAAACAGAGATGAGGAATTTTGATGCCAAATTCAATTAAAAAAAACACAGCCTCTAAGTGTTACGCCGAGGAGAAAAGGTGATTCTAGCACTGGACTGGATAGCTTTCACCACTGTCACTGTCCCCTTACAGGCAGGAGCTGTGGTCCGGGCACTAATCTCCTTTCTGGTGACCAGTGAGAGGATGCAAGGGAATGGCATGAAGCTGCATCACAGGAGGTTTAGGTTAGATATTAGGAAAACCTTCACCCAGAGTACAGCCTCCTCAAGGAAGTGGTCATGGCCTCAGACCCACCAGACTTCAAGAAGTGTTTGGACAATATCCTGAGGCACATGGTGTGTGATTCTTGTGGCTGTACTGTGCACAGTCTGGAGTTGGAGTTGAACTTGAAATTTGTATGTCCCCTCCAGCACAGGATATTCTATGATTCGACGATCCCTGGTTTCAGTTTTCAATGTTTCAGTTTTAAACCAAAACCCTAGTTTTAGTTTTGAAAGCTGTCAGTCTTCTAGCCACAAGGACTAATGGCCAAGATGTATGTGAGTGGAGAAATCAGGGTCCTTCTGTTCCATACATTTTATATCAGTATTCTGTATTTACAGCATATCTTTGTAGATATGTCACATATCAGCAATTCTAGTCTTTAAAAGCAGGTATGCTGGATCTTTTCATAAAAGATGCATTTTGAGCAGTAGGTTGTTGTATCTTTACTAGTGAGAGTTTTCCTTCTCAAAACGAGAACAGAATATTTCTTGGTACTGTAAAGTGTGACAAATTGAACTTGGCACATATAACTGGTTCACTAGCTGCCCTTCTGCCAGCCTCTCCATATGGCCTCCTTGACAGGCATTTGCAAATTGTCTGTCTGAAGCAGTGTATCTATATATGAATTGAGGTTTAATGCATTTTCCATTTCCCACAAGGTAAGGATGGAACACACTATTTCTAGAAATCATCTTTTGAAGCATTATTTACTGCATATTTTATCTGTAGTAAAATAATGACCACAGTTAATCTCCACTTATTGCATGTATCACCATAAAGACCATAAAGTGTTAAATATGAAGCACCAGAACACTTGTCATATGAAATGCGTATTCACAGGAAAAAGCATTTTTATTGTTTTGATTTGACCCTGGATCATACTAGGTACAAAAAGAGAGAACACACTAGCTTGTTTGCTGAAATAGGAAGCATTCACTAAGCCAAGACTGAGAATCTGAGGTCAGAACAGATCAACTTGGCAAACTCCCGCAGCTTGGTGGAAAGGTGGGAAGCAGCACATTCAATTCTTTTGTCTTCATGGCTGCACTTAGTCAACTCCTCCTCAGCAGCTTCCTTCATTTCACCTCTTGGGACTCTCTCAGCATTTTACCTCTTCTTCACTTGACTTTCCAGCTCTGTACAGCCTCCCACACTCAAACTCAGCGGCACCCAACCCAGTTTCCAGTAGCTCCTCCCCCGAGTGCTGGACAACCTTTACTCTGTCCTTGGTGTGGATATGTACATTTGATGCTGCTCTCCTTCCAGTCCCTCCCTCGGTGGCTGCCTCGAAAATCCACGCAGGGCCCAGACCCTGCTGCATAACCTCTGGGCACGACTGTCCACAGCCCTGCGCGCTGCCAAACCTGCTCTTAGAGCGCTGCCCAGGGGCACAAACCCAGCGCAGCATCTCCAGCCCTTTCAGCAAAACTTAGAAGTGAAGGTCACCCCACCCTTTGCCCAGCTGCCAGGGTGCGCCGGCAGCCAGACCTGTCGCTACCTGTTGCCTCGCAGTGGGCCCCGGTGCGCTCCCGGGCGGCCCCGCTTCCCCACCGCCCTTCCCACCCGGGAGACGCGTAGTGCCCTGGAACGAGCACCAACTCCGCTGCCACTCGGGCGGCTCCCCCGGGCTCCGCGCGGAGCCGCCCGGGCTGCGGCTGGGGCGGGGAGCGGCGCGCCGAGGCCGGGGGCGGAGCGGAGCTTCCTCCGCCGCTTCC
>VZTT01025508.1:0-10882 GCA_013400855.1 Buphagus erythrorhynchus | reverse complement strand
CTCTGATTTTCTATGTTGCAATATATCTTCCTTCATTGGTAAAAAGATATGGCTGTCCTTGTAGCTGATAAGGTGTTTTAATTGATTTTTATCACTTTCTCTTAGCATTCATTTCTGGCAGATTCACTCATTTTTTTCATTATTCAAACTGAAGTGAAATTAAACCATGCCCTGAGGACAGAAAAAGCATGAATCAATAGTATTGATATTTCAGGCAAAACTTGAAGCTAAGGCTTTTAATGGACTTAAAAATACATTTAGTAAGGTTAGTCCAGAAAATGTTGACAATATGAGTGTTAAAATCAAATGGTTGTAAAGATTGTTGAGAATAGGGTGCTTACAGGATATTTTAATAAATTTTTCCTGAACAGGTATTTGCTTTATTTTATAGTGCAAATATACAGATGCTTTTGCTGACTTTCTGCCATATAGCCAAAACCTCACAGATTTTAAGGCCAGACAGAAGACTCCTATATGACAAAGCCATCACACAGTTTTAGCTTAATACCTGTGGAATTTGTTGGTATCCGTCCTATCTGGATGTCATATGGCCCAGATATTGTATGGGTAACCTATGGTATGTATCAGGGGGAAATGTTGAACACAAGGATGGGGAGGATACAGTCTAATTGAAGATGAGGTGGCCCACAGCTTCACTTATTGTGAGCTGTGTCCACTTTCTTGCTATCTTATAAGAAAATGAAGAAAAGTATAGATGTGTGGTCCACCAAATGTGTTTGAAAAGCCCATTTGAGTAAGGGTAATTGAGACGGCATTGCTCTGTCATCTCTCATGAACAGACATGTACCATGACTTACACTTTGCACCTCCTTTTGAAATATTTTGAACAGCATTCTCTGTTTCCTGCAACAGAATTATTAAATAGTAGAAAACATCTGAGTATGGAACTGGACTACAGGGCTGAAGAGAACAATCACATTATTTGGCATAAAAATAATTTTAAAAGTCAGTTTACTGATGTATAGTAAGTATTTATAAGTGTGATTTAGCAGAGTAATTTAACCTTACAGAGGATTCTCTGACACAGCTATCAACTACTTTTGTTCTAGCTGGAGCAGGATCTGCAGGACCTTGCAGAGGTTCCTCTGTGGTGTGCTGATGCTGGCCAAGCACCTGCACAGACAGTCACTCACTCCCTGTCCTGTGGGGAGAAATTAGGAGGAGGGAGAGAAGGCTTATGTGAATGTGCAACAAGTGAAGCAAAACCTGCATGCACAAGCAAAGAAGACAAAGGAATTTATTCACTACTTCCCATGGGCAGGCAAATATCCAGGCACTTCCTGACAAGGAGGGCCTGACCATGGCTAACAACTTAGAAAGACTGTGATAAATATGATTTGTGCTAATTAAATTGTAACTATATTAGCAAAATTGTACTCAAATCAATAGAAAATAATTGTAACAAAGCAAAAAGGAGATGAGTGAGACAGGGCAAAGGACATCCCTCCAGATGTTGGGGGTCGAACAAGAATGTTGGAAGGGAATAGTAGAAGGACGTAGGTCTGATAAGCAGCATCTAGAAATAAAGTTTTGACCTTGAAAGCAGCCAGATTGGGATGATTCCAGACATGGAACTTAAATGTGGGAACTTATGCTTAGTTCTATAACCCAAGCTTAGTGCACTTGTGCTACTTGCAAGGTTACACAGCGGACACTGACGAAGACGATGAGCCTTCATCAGAAATAAGATCCTTAAAAGGGTAAGAGATCCCTAACCATTAGTAGAGCATGTGCCATACAACATAGTGATGTGAATTTTAGGAACAGAAACTAGGAGGAATTTTCTGGAAGCTCCTGTAGCATATAGTATATAGTGGGATTGCTAGCCTTGATGCTTTGGTACGTGAGGAAGGGCGAGCCCCTCCTCGTACCCCTGGTAGGCGGGGTGCCCTCCCCGGTCAGCTTTGCTTATGCTTTATACAAACCTCAATTATACTAAATTACACACTTTCAAATTTTACTTATTCTGAAACATATGTATTCAATACTTTGATTGTATTCATCTCTAATACTTTAATTGTATCCATTTATAATTGTTACTATTAAAAATTTGCTGCTACATTTAATCTTGTTGTTTGATAAATTGGAAAAATAGAATAACATTCATAACAGACAAATAAGAAATAACAATAAATATTCCACTTTCCTTCTTCTTTCCCTAGCTTTTATGGCAGAGCACGATATCATGCCTTTGTTCAATTCAGCTCAGCTGTCTCCACTGTGTCCACCCCCAGGTTCTTGCCCAACCCCAGCTCAATTGCTGGGAGCAGTGGAGCAGTGGCATAATGAGAAAAAGAAAAAAAAACTCCAGGCTGTTCCAGCACAGCTCAAGATCAGCCCAGTCACCAGTGCAAATTCAACACTTTCACCTACAAATCTGTACCACAGCACCACAACACTGCTGTGAGGAAAGCTAACTCCATTCCTCAGGCAGAATGCCTACCCATATTAAAAGATGGCAGTGATTCCTCTCAGAAAATCTTGGCAATAAACTAGAATTTTAGGAACAGGCAGATAGGAACAACTGTGTATCAGCTTGAGAAGGGGACAGAGTGTAGTTCTGTCACCAGGACAGCATCTGGCCAATTGCCAGTATAAGCCCAGCCTTTGAAAGCATCCCAATACTGTTGTTTTTCTGCACTTTGATAGGGCTTTTAAAATAGTTGAGAACTATCATAAAGTCATATGCAGATCTTCTGATGTTGCCATGCTTTGAAGTCTGATCCTTGTCCTTGCTGCAGCCTGGATTCAATGGCAAAGTGTTGTTGAGTTTAATGTTTTCACTTGTCTCACTGTATTTACAACTTGATATGCTCCATCTGTTTTGTTCTTGTCAAGCCAGTCATGTTATATGTCTAATAAATATTTATAAATGCAAGTTAATAAACTGAATCCATTTGGAAATGAAGTGTGGAGCACTTATATACTATGTTGCTTTTTATGGATATCATTAAACTGAAGTTGCATATTATACATACATAAGATCACAAGAAACAGGAAATGGAATTGGCTCTCACATGCAACTTTATTCCATAACTCTGCTCATCTTCAAAAAGCTTACAATTTTTGCCTATTAAGAAGCAGATTTCTGTTCTGGCAAATTTCGTCTTCAGCAAATTTGGTAATTTTGGTACCTTCTTATTTCACCATCAGTTTTACTAATGTGTGATTCACACCCTTATGTTCCTGTGCTTACTTTATCCCTGACCTCAAGTTTAGCTCCCTCTTTCATATTTTTATTCCCAAAATGGTTTGTAGACAACAGATAAGTTGATATCCTTTATTCTCTTCCAGTATGAAGGTGATTACAATGGTGCACATTCTTTCAGGCAATGGCTTAATAGTGTCTTGACTCTTGTATTAGTGCAAGTCTTTTTAACCTTACTAAATCTCCAGGAAACTTTGTACAGGTCATTTTCACTTTCTGTATACTTTCACAAAAATTATTTCTTTCTTCTTTTAGCTTCTGATGAATTATCACTTTCCTAGTACTTAATATAAAAATGAAGAAGCATGATAAAATTAATCTTTCCCAGTGTTATCAAGTATCATAAAAAACCAATACTGAATTAATGGCTTGAACAATAAGCAGCATTATTGCCCTTAGGCTTTATTAAGGAGACAAAACATGTTTTCAAAAACGACCTTTTTTCAGGCATTGTGTATTTCTGATTCCTTTTAATTTTTTTCTTTGTGAATGTGTCAATGTAAGGCAAATCATTAACTTCTGCCCTGCACTCTAGGAAGTCATTTCAACACGTCGGCCTAATGGGGCCCAATTATGCATGATCAAAATTCAGGAAAAAATAGATGTTATATTTCCATAAGCTGGTCTCTCTTAGTCTATACCCATCCTAGAGTAAGAGAACATCTGCTTCTGAAATAATTTCTCTGATATGGCAAAAATTAGGGAAAAAGAAAGAAAATTTTAAGGAGTGAAATATTATCATTCCTTAAGCAAAATAAAGATAGTAATCTTGTGAGAATGTTGAAAGGTCTTTCAGTTATTAAATATTATATAAAGGAGATACAGGAGTCATGTGAAGGAGTCTGTCAGTCTTTTATGCTCATCATAAGTACCTGAGAAATTCATTTAGTATAGCTGTAATTTCAGGTATTAGGATGTACTTAATGAAAATTCTCTTTCATAAACAGGTTCCAAGCTCCTCTTAAACTGTATTTGTCATGTTAGTAATTAAAAAATTTTAAGGTATGACTGAAGAGCAGCATTTGGCTGGGAGGCCATACCTGCTGTGAGATGTGAAGTTTACATTTTACACTGGTGGTTTTCTTTTGGTTTTCTTTTGCTATTACCCAGGAACATGAATAGAGGTGGATAAATAAAATGACACACTTACTCTAGTGAATGAAAGGGCTGTGAACACAATAGTATTTCACTGACCTTTTGTTTTATTTCACCAGGAACCTTAATTCTTGCTATTTTGTTGTCAATTGCTACTTAAGATTTTCAGACACTACAGAAAAATTAGCAAATTTGCTTGTGATTTTATACAATAATTTTAAAATCTGATAATTTTCACTTTTTCATTAAAATTAGGCAAACCATTAATATTTTTGCAGAAAGTATGTCAAGTAAAATTATTTTTGTTGAATACAACTTCGTCTTTTCTGAAAAACTAGTCAGCAATATCAAGGCGCAAGAAAGAAGAGATTCCAAAGATATTTTTGTGCAATTGAAAGCATAAACAGAGATTTGAGTTGCAAATATGTGAGGGCAAGAGATAGCAATTGGGCCAATTTTATTTCAGTCATCATATCTTTACTTAATTTTATCCTACAAAGAAAGGTTTCTTCTTCCTCCTCTGCAATTTTTAGGTATTTGTATCATATCAAAGTTCTTTGAGGGCCTACATTCTGGCATTCACTGGTTAAGTACTCTATAATTTGGTTTTGAACAAAGGAACATTAATTACAGCTGTTGCATTAGTTCTTTCAGAGAGTCCTGCTACCTTGGGGAAAAATGTAGAGATCTACAGAAATATCTCTCCTATGACTGGGAACAGCTCAATCCATTATTTTACACAAAATATTTCAGAATGTTATATATCTTTATTACTGCCAGAAATAATGAGTTTTTGTGAACTACACATGTATTAAATGATATATGTCACCAAGTGCAGTAAAAATAGCCACTAACCTTATTTTCCCAATGTTAAACCAGTTAGCATACACCACATCATCACATTTTATTGCACCATTGTGAAGAATGACCTAGTTCTGTCTTTTTTTTCCCAGTATCTTCTTTTTGTTATGAGATTAGAAATGATGAGGTTTTGTACTAATATAAATTGCATTTTTCCCACTCTGTGCTCTGTGATTGTCAGAATGAAGTCTTCTGTAAAGTTTGAAAAAATTGATAATTACATTTATTAAAAATCCTTGTCTTGCTGTGTAAGCTGTTCAAAATTTATGATGGGGAAAAAAGTGAACAATTTTATACCTGCAAAAATTATGACTTTGTTAATATTTAGTGCTTCTAGTATTACCATTGATATCATCTGGTACACAAGGACTGAATGCAAGTTTTCCAACTGCTGAGCTTGTACCAAAAGGCCCTTCATCTGTCTAAGCCACTGACCTTCACTTGGGAGGTGTGACTGTGACCTCATACTGGATTACAGGCAGGGCAAACTGGATTTGTAACATTTAGAGAAGGCCACTGCAGAATTATTTCACTGCAGAATTATTTCACTGCAGATGTGAATTCTTCTTGCTCCTTATACAAATGAGTGTTTGAATGGTAGCTGAGCTTAGGGGCCACTTCCAACTGTATGTAAAGGTAGGAAAGGTTTTTCTAGGAAAAAGCAAGTATGGCAAAGTAACTATTTTGTTTCATCTTAGATCAGTATGAATTTTCTGAAATCTTATCTTATTGGAGGAAGAATGGTCTTGTCTGTAATATAGAATTAATAAAAACTGAGTTGAACAGCTGTGCAACAGGTTTCATAGCTACTCCTTCCATCCCACACATATCTGACACATAGGGAAGAATCAACGTTTATCAGCTATATTTAAATTATATGAACCTGTTTTGTCATTTACAGAAAAATGTCAGATTCATGAAATCATCTGAAGGAGAGGTGGGGGAGAACCTTTAATTCTTCAAAAAGTCATCTAAAAGATACTGCCATATTTTAACTTAGAACATCAAGCTGTAGCTGTCATATAAACCATAGTTATGCATTTTATTTTTATGAATTATGAAGCAAATTCTTGTAGCAAATGACCAGGTTTTGATTAAAGGGGGGTGGGGAAAAAGAAAAAAGGAAAATCTTTCCTTAACAAATGAGAATATTGTAATTTCCTTTACCTAATATGAGACTGGAAAAGTATTTAATAAATTCAGTAAACTCCTCAGATTAAAAAGCTTTCCAGTAAACAAAGAGTTAACACAATCTGTTGCTCTTGGCTTCAAAGTGAAAAGTGGGTTAAAATAAACTGAGAAAGTTTAGAACAGTTATTGTTTCATCCTGTTTGTTTGCACACTCAGGAAAATTGCATTATAAATGACACATTCAATTCCCTTTTGAAAGTTTATCTTCACATAGATGGAAATCAGCAGTGTTATGTTGAATTTTTATAAATTCAAGTTAGTAGGCTGAGCAAAGTGAGGTTGTAAAGCAGCTTTTTGTCTGCTTCTCTTCTTTATGAGCAAAACACTGGTAAAAGCTGCTTTAGCAATACCCAAATGATTTGGTTACCATTATTAGGTTTTGATTTTGTTTAAAATATTAACTGAAATTTCAAATGCTGCAATAAGTAGATATAAAGCAGAAAGTTGTTTACTACCAACTATATGCAAATGATTTTCATTTAATTTTCTGAACTAATTTGGAAAATGTACTAAAGTAATTTGGAGAGATTCATTCTCTGAAGGATAATAAAGTATACTGCAATTCATTTTGGAATAGTTTCTAATAATTTAAAAATATATAGAAATTATTATTCTGGAATTAATTAGTTTTGTCTGTTATTGCTACTTAGAAATAATGCATTTCTGTTTATCTTCAGAATCTAAAGGTTGCTAAGGAAACTACTTTTATTATATCTGTGGGTATTGCATAGAACTTAATTATATATAAGAAAAAATTGCAAATGTAATTACAACTACCTTCTATTCAGAAAGAATCTTCTCTTTTAATCAGCAAGTGATCTTATTTTAATTTTTATATTTTAATGTAACAAAAATTTTGCATTGCATTCACATTTCTGGGAGGATTTATGCATAATTAGTGTTTTCAGGTACAAAAAGATAATGTCACAGCAGGAGTTCAATGCTGAGTTAAACAAATGGAGACTGGGTAGAGTTGTGGATGAGAAACTACACTGGAACATCCAGGGGATCCTGGATTTAAATATAGTCAAATACAGTCATTATTCCTCTTTGATCTGCCCTGCCCAAGCTGAAGTGCAGAACATCATTTGGTAAGAGGCACTGCCCTCTTGGAGGGAATTTCAGCTGTTGTTCTGAACACTCAAAGCCATCAAAGTCTGTAACACATCATGTAAAGTTACCTTTGAGGGCATGGCCAAGTGATAGCTTAGATTAGCTCTTTGCTTTACGGAGAGACCCTGTCTTTGGGAAACTACCCACTAAATAAATAGACTTTAGATTAAACACTTGAGAAAATGATGTAATTTGACCTAAAGACAGCTGAATTTCAATAGGTTATCTCAGTTACAGTTACATAGATTTAGAGCAGAAATAAAAGAGAGAATGACCAGGGAGCAAATATAGCAGTTTGCAAAGGGATTCCAAGTACCCACTGGATAAAGGACTAGATCAGTATAATTAGAGTCAGGAATTTTTGTAATGAGGATGTCAGTGATGTTTGTGAGCATCCTGCTGCCTGATAGCTAATACAAGAGTTAATGTAACTAACCTCTTGGTGTTTAGGTAGCTGGCTGTCCAGACCTTCAGGGCACTGCCCACCCTGACCGTGCATGGAGCCAGGGTGGGCCCAGGACCCCATTTTGACCCTTTTCCCAGGTCTGTCAGTCCCTGCCCCAGCAGTGTTTGCAGCAAGGCTGGTGTCCAGCTCCCAAAGCCAGGAGTCCAGCTGAGCCAATTCCCTGCACAGCCCTGGGACCGCTCCTCTCCTCTCCCCAGGACAGTACCCAATGCCTGGGGCTGTATCTGACCCATGTTCTCCTCACCAGGTCAGATCCTCAACACAGGTGCCCTGAGTCTTGGGGAATTAATTTTTCCTAAATTTCTGTTTAATATTCTTATGAATTCTATGGTTAATAGTAGAGAGACATGTCAGCTGTTAAACAGCAATAATGTCAGAAGCAAGCAGTAGGTGGCACAAGATTACTTACCCAACTTCCACAACATTTTGGGTATCTGCTGAAGTATAATGAAGTTTCAGAAGGGGTGTGCAAAGCCACATGTCAACACAGAGTTTGAAAAGAGGTTATTTCCAGTTATTGTAAACAATTTATTCTAGAATTCCAAGGAGTTGGAGGCAACTTTCTCTTTTTGAAGAATAGTGTTATGGCTATAATGTAGTTATAGAGAATTGCTTCTGCAGAATTAATGTATCTGCTAAAGTGAATTTAATAAATTCAGATGGGCTGGAAGATATCATTTGGGAGATGCTACCTGCAGCTGTGACTAATTTCCCATTAATTTTCTAGTATTCATGGGTTTCCTTCCCATCTGGAAGATATTATTTAGGATTGTAGTTGGATTTAAAATCCTGAGGACCAGGAGCTGTTATTTTGATAGAAGTAGTGATTTGATGTGAATAGGGAGTTGTAATAAGAAATGTCCAATTCTCGGTTTTCAAGGTGTTCAGAGACCTTTTCCTATGGATGAGCCCACTAATACCTCAAGTGTTTTTTTTTTTACATAGAATGTGGTCATGTAGAAATTTTATTTAAAAAATGTTAAGCTCAAAGAGGTAAATGGTGGACAAGAGCTGGTTCATCTGAGTAATTTCTTTTCTCAATATGCAAATCCTGAGAACCTTGCCTATCTAGAAAGCTGGAGCTCAGACTGTGGCTGGAGTCAAATCTTTCTTTCTCTGTAAAACTTCAGAAAATTAGGCTTGTATATGCATAGAAATTCAGTGATGACTATAAAACTGTGTCCTGTAGAAAATTCCTTTCAGTTTTCAGCGTTCTTGCTTATCTGAAATAATAGGTATCGAGTTGGGGTTGGGAGTGGGCTCCAGATTGTTGTACTGAATTAAATTCATACCTACAAAAAAGCAAATACTTCTGTCAACTCATAAGAAGTTTATCTTTAGTTTTTAGAGAACCAATATTATCTTGCTTGTAAGGCAAGCTATGGAAGCCCATGTGGAAGCATAAAGACTGATGTGAGGATCTGTTTAGATCTAACTGCTGAATATTGGTTCATTCTCTGTAAGCAAATCAGAAACTGTCAGCTCTCAGGGTCAGTGCTTTTTTCATCCATTGTTAGTGTGTGTTGCTTCCCTGAGTGGAATGCTATGAAATGCTGTTGGCAAGGTTAGGGTTTGGATTACAACTGCAGGAAGACAGTCTCACCCACACCTCAATGTGCCTTCTGCTGTGTATGAATGAGCACACACAGAGGAAGTTACTCTGCAGCAGCTAACACAAACCCAGGGAAATATCTACACTAGAAACCAGAAACAAAGATTCAAATACTGCACTAGGGAATATGTACAGTTTCTTCAGTGATAGTAATGTTGGATACTGGGCCAAGTCAGTCTGTAAGAAAATGGAAGCTGAAAGTACTTTCTAAAGCAGAAATATAATGCTTCAAATGAATTGAATGATACTCATTACCTGTGCTGTTGGTAATCAGGTTTTGAAACAAGAATGAAATGCCCAGATAGAAATATTCCTGGAAAACATGTAGCCTTGAAGTAGAGAGATTGTTTGGCAGGTAGATCAGTATTAAGTATTGAGGCAAAAGAAGTCACCTTGAGAACAGATGGAATACAATCAAAGATTACTGGCAAATTTATGATCCCTTTAAGAACAGGAGCCAAATAAAGTAAAATTGAATCATAAATTTGGAGGCTATATAGGATCAGAACATGTAGAAAGTAGACTTATTGCTGAAGTCAGTTTGGCTACATGACTAAGAACTGAAAGCACTCTGAAGCACTGCAGAATGAATTTTGGGCTAGTTTTGCTAATCTCCTTAAGCAATTAAAGAGAGAAAGAAGGGAACTGAAACAGAGCATGGCAAAAGCTATAGGCTTTCTAACTTTGAAAAAGAGGTTTTTCTGTCTATTGGCTTTGGGAATTCCAGATAGAATACAGAATAGCAGTTAAATCTTATGTCATAGCAGAATAATTCTACATACTCTGCATAGCACTTAGTGCATATTTAACAGCTTATATGAGAAGCCCTGTAGAAGTCTAGACTCTTCTAGTCACGCAGAATTAAAGTAACTATTTATTTTCTCAAGTTTTTATTGAAAGAAATATTTATTGAAATAAAATTTATCCATAAAATACTCATGACTGACATGTGATATTTATTCATAAATATTAATTATAGAATGTGTACTATTTCACTAGCAGCAAACCTGTATTACCTTCAGGTATGTTAGGTCAAAATGACACCAATATCTTTGTGTTATCTAGTTTAACTTCTAGCTAAAACTAGAAATTTCAGATGTGAATGTCTTCTAATGTTACCTTGTTTTAGGCAGTGGGGAGCCTGTAAAGAGTAACAACTGGGGAGGAGAAAGTAAAACAGAAATTAAGCTAGCACAGAGTTTTAGGATTTTGCTTGTGTGTTTTCCTTCAGCATCAAGTATGCTTCAGAAATAACAAATTTGATTGTTCCAGAAAATAAAGTAGTATAGCTGCAGTAAGTAGGCTGAGTTAAAAC
>VZTT01025507.1:51652-75953 GCA_013400855.1 Buphagus erythrorhynchus | reverse complement strand
AATAATTTTCTCTTGACTCTCATTCATTTATTCTCACTTCTGTCCATAAAACTTGAGTTTGCAAGACCCTGGATTCAATATGGTATTTTTAAAACATTACTTCTATTATACCAGAGACAGTCAAAAGGCAAAACTCTATGGACTCTGGTTGCAAAAAAACAAGAGTAAAGTCAAAAATTATAATAACAAAGGGAAAAATAACATGCATCAAGTCTGTGGAACACAACCAGAAGCTTTAGGCACATGAAGAATTATTTGTAAGTCATTGAACCAACACAACACTAACCACAATCTCAGCTATGTGCACCTTTCAGTATGATTTAAACTAAATATCCAGAATGATTTGTCCCCCAGACAGACAGAAAAGCAGCAAAGGGAAAACTTCTAGTTTTAAACACTTATGATTTGATGGAATAGAGGAAAAGAAGCACCCTGAGCCCTTGCAATCATGGCAGCTTCACTTGTGAAGAGAACAGAAATTTACCAAAAGTCTGAGAAACAGGAAGGACAGAAGGTTAAGAACTGGTCTTTCCCCTGCAAAGAGAACTGAAAGAAGCTGATTGACCTACAATAAACATGTATTATCCTTTTGACTTTAAGGTGTGCAGTTTGTAAGTGACACTTGCAGTGAGCAATGTTAGTATCACTTCAGGAAATAGGAAAATAGAGAGCAGCAAGATGAGTATATCACAAATCAGATAATGGGGTAAGAAACACTTTCTACTTCTGTATCTGAACTACAAACATTTCTTTGTTTTGCATTGAGCATTGGATGACATTAACAATTCCCAAAGATTATTTCACCTATTTTTAAATGCTTCTAATTTTACTTGGCATTCTTTCCCACAACTACATTATTCAGCATAACCTCTGTTTCACCTCCTTTGGATCTCCCACTAGTCTTACTGAGGAACTTAAACAAAATACAATAGTCAGAAAAAGCAGCCTGTTAGACTAAAGAGCAAGAAATAGGAAGTTAACAGACACCAAAATTTAGATAATATCAATACCAACACCAGTCTTCTTTCATAAGACTCTTCATCTACTCAGACTCAGTCTCAGCTCAGCTTTTGAATACACAGCCTTTTTCCTAGCTAAAACAAGTAATAGAGTGCAATGTAATTTCTAATTTATTTTTTTTAACATTGCATAACAGCAAAGGCTTAATAAAGCCTGTAGCTTTAGTATCTGATTTTTTAAATTAAGTAGAAATTCTACAAACTCACATTATAAAAGTCTTTCATTTCTTCTTTCATCTTAGGAACATCAAGCAACAAAGACCAGACTTGCCCTCTGAACTGCCGTGGGATTCCTTTATAAATTCTCCTATGAAACTGTAAAAGAAGAAAAGAAGGTAAAAATGCAGCACAATTTACAACGCTGTGAATAAAAGGAAAAGTGATGCACAGCATGCTAAAGATAAAAATTGAATTATACCAAGCACCCTAGCAAAGGGATGACCTGCTGGGGACAAAGTGTTCCAGTGTGTTTTGATGAATGTATCCAGCAATTTGGGACCTCTTGACAGAATCCAGAGGCACAGGGACAAAACAGACACACAGGCCAAACCATCCCAGGTGATGTTTTCAAGCCAGGACTTTTGCATGTAGGAAGGTCTATCAAAATTTTATCACCTTTGCTCAGCAAATTTTGTAATTTAGATCCCAAAAATCAGATTCTTAGCAACACTATTTCAGGATAGGCCACAAATAACTCACTGTAATTACAGTCTATAAATAGAAATAGCAAAATGCAAGCAGTGAAATCACAAAGCTTTAAAAATTATCAGTAAAAATCCAAGAGCAGAACTGATTTTTGAATTCTTCTAAAACTGCGACAATATGCTGAAATGTATATATGCAAGGAAATAAACTGAGATCACAAAAAAATCAGAATGTGCCATTTCTAAAGCTAACAGATCTCACATTCTATTTCTAAATTAATAATCAGTCTCCTACATGCATATTAAAACATTTGCAAAAAAAAAAAAAAAAAACAAAACAAAACAAAAGAACACAAAAAGGTGTTATCTTTTGAAGACATATCTAAGACAAAGAAAATTAAAAAGACAACTCTGACACAGAAAATGAACCCTTCTGCAGTTACATTTTTTACCATTATTTTAATGATTACACAGGAAGACAATTAGGTTTAAAAGAGAACAAACCACACACAACCACTCTGCAAGTATTTTTTCATGTTTATCCTACAATGGAAGTTAGACCTTAAAAATTTCAGTTGACAAAGCTACCACTTCCTTTAAGCATTTTTATAAAAGTTATGTTTACAGTAAGAAATATTTTAAAAGCAATGTCCTCCTCAAAGACAGGATTGTTTTTCTTTTCATGTATTTCCCATGTCCAGTTTTGGAAAATGAATGAACGCCTCGTTGCAGTGTATTTCCAAACCTCCTGCCATTTGGAATATATTGGCTCTTTAAAGGTGTCTTTAATGCCAGCAAGGATTTGTGTCTGGATTGCAGAATCTGTAACTCTTGCACAAGTAAGGTTATGAGTTTCTTCCCTAGTTCCTTTTTTAAATGAAAAACATAAACTTGTGTAAGATACAACAGCCATGCAGGAGGCTGTCCACAAAAAAAATGTTGTTCTTCATAAGGAAAACTTTGCTGCATTAATACTAAGAATGCTAAAGCAGCAACACTTGTAGTGTGAGCACAGCTGTGCCAGTACAGTTTCATCTATAAAGATGAAGAACAACATACAGAGCTCCAAAGCAGCCTTCTCTACAGGTGGCTACCCTGAGTTCAGATCACACAGGATTTCAGTGTGTGTCAAGCCAGACACAAGGGAACCTGCTTGGGGGAGAGAAGAAAATTCAGTCTTTTGAAAGCCAAACACCCCCAACTGCAGTGGAGTCATCCTAGGAAGAGATTAGCCTGTCTACTGGAAAGCAGAATGAGACAAATTTGCAATATCTTTTCTGGAAATTTGGAAGAAAACTATGGGAAAAAAAAATGCAGTAATCTACATCCTCAGTGACAGGTAGTTTTATTCCTCAGACCCATGACCAGCAATAGAGTACCTTCACAACAAACATTTTTGTCAGCTAATTCTAATGTTTTAACTAATTTTCAAGTATCTCCAAGAACAAAAGGTTATTAATGAAGATAACTGGTTGAAGAATAAATTCTCAAGACTACTGTTGTTGCATAAAGTAATATTTTGGGAGAAGGTCAGGTGGATATAAAAGGCCAGAAATAAGCCTTTATAATAATAACTTCTTATCCAAACAGAATTAAAACAATTCAAGCCATCCATCCAAAGTGTGGAGTGGTTCAGGAGTTTTTTGGAAAATAGAACTGAAGGAGAAGAACCTCCAGTTTCAGAGGAAACCCTGGCATTTACAATTTTCCCATCTTCTGCACTGCCTAGGTTGAAACAGCCAAATGGCAGAAGAGCATTTAAAGCACTAAGTAAAAACCGAGACAGGGAACTGTAGAAGTGCTTTTCACAGAAAAGTTTGAAAAGTGAGTTGCAAATATAACTTTTAAAAGAGCAGAAAGGACAGAGAGGTGAACAGTTTCATCAGCCCACTACAGCTATGCCAAAAAAAATAAAAAAAACCAAACAGGAGGAAAACAAACATTTTTAGTAGCTAAGTTCTGAATCGTTGCACTACCTGACAGAATAAACCCAAATAACATTCACAGTTTCTTGAAAACCATTTTAGATCTGTGTTCAGCTGACTCTGCTGTTCCATCTATTCTTTTATTGAGGCAGAGAAAAAGCTCTCAGTCATCCCAAGTCATTACCAGATCCTGCCTCCAGACTCAGCAGAACACAAGAGCAAAGACTTTTACTATGGGATACAGAACAGAGAAATGTCACTTATGGCATAGGCTCCACTGCACAAACAAGAACATGGAAACGAGTGTGAAAAATTTCATGGAATGAAATGGAAAACTGAGAGGAGTGGCTGATACACAAAAGGGGTTGTGCTGTCATCCAGAGTGATGTTAACAAGCTGGAGAAAGGAGCTGCCAGGAGCCTCACAGAATTCAACAAGGACAGGTGCAAAGTCCTGTACCTGGGAAGGAACAATCCCAGGCACCAGAACATTCTAGGGGTCACCAGCCAGAAAACAGCTCAGGAGAAAAGGACTTGAGGGTCCTGGTGGACACCAAGTTGAGCAGGAGCCAGCACAGTGCACACTTGAAGCAAAGATGACCAATGGTATCCTGGGCTACATCAGACAGAACTATTCCCAGCATGTTGAGGGAGGTGATCCTTTCCCTCTGCTGAGCATGGTGAGTCCAGTTCTGGGCTCCCCAACACAAGACAGAAATGGACACATTGCAAAGGGCTACAGAGATGATGAGACTGACCATCTGTGCCATGAGGAGAGGCTGAGAGGGCTGGGACTGTTCACCTGGGAGCAAAGAAGGCTCAGTAGGATCTTATCAATTTGTCTTTTGCACAAGCCTGAAGGAAGAGTGCAAAAAGGAGAGAGCCAGGCTCTGTCCACTGGTGCCCAGTCACACAACCAGAGGCAGTGGGTACAAACTGAAACACTGGAGATTCCCTTTGAACATCAGGAAACGTTTTTTCACTGTGAGGGTGACAGAGCACTGGCACAGGTCACCCAGTCAGGCTGTGGTGTCTCCAACCTTGGAAATCTCAAAAGCCATCAGGACATGGTCCTGGGCAGCTGGAGGTGGCCCTGCTCGAGCAGGGGGCTGGACCAGGTGACCTCCAGAGGCTCCTTCCAACCCCAACCTTTCTGTGACCCTGTGCAATGCTGCAGTTTTGTGAAAATGACACAGCTATGCTCCATCTTGGGGAGTGGTGGGGGGACTCACACACACTGCACTGCAAAATTCATTTCTGATAATCATTCATTCACCAAACAGTTAAAGAAAATATAAATGAGCACACTGATTATTAACTAGCTGAATGTCTTTACCATAAGCACCATGCTAGTGCCCTCTGCTGTCTTCTATGCCCTTATGTAATGTCAGGTAAAAATCTGCTGAGAAATGCTGCTTGTATCTCTATACTTGCAGAATTCCCATCTACTTTTCTGCTCTCTCCGAATTAATAATTAAAACAGAAAATAGAAAATTCAGGAAGTTACTTTTCTCTTCTGCTTCTGAGAAGATGAAATACTGAGTTAATTTTAAATAATTTGTGAAGATTAAGGCATTCTTAAGATAATCGCTCAAAACAAAACACAAATACATAAACTCACAGTTCAGATAAAAACACACATCTATGAAAACATTCATCATTCAAAGAATGGGGTTATAGGAGCTGGGATGTTTCCATCAGTACAGGACAGAAAAAAGAAAGTGATCCTCGATACATATAATTATATGAACACAGGATGCATAAAAAATACAGGTTTAAGTTCTGTAGCACATCTATGCTGATATTCAGCCAAGGAGCAGTCAAACTCTTGCAATTATTGATAAGATTGTTGATCCTGAAGTAGGTAGGAAAAACTGACCCTAAATGAAGCCTGAACACCTGGGAATTCAAAGGAGCTTCTCATGCAAAAATAAATTGGACCTATAAATATACTGAATATATAGAATGAACTAAAACCTTTATAAAGTAAGAAGACAAAAAAAAATTAGGTATCATCTCAATGAAGGCCATAACGTCCAACATGCAAAAACAGCTGGAAAACATACAACCTCCCCTTCCTTGCCTGGCCACCATGTCTCCAGCTCATAAACCCAACTGGTTTCTGGACAAGAAATGAGGCCACTGTCACACAGCACTGGCCTGAAGAGTGGCAACTGGCACCAAGGCTCCTGCAAGATATAAAGCTGGTTTTCTTGAAAATAAAACATTCTCAGCTGTCAGGAAGAGCTGCACAAGCAGCAAAGGGGCTCTGCCACCTCAAAAAGAATCAGTGATGAGAAGCCTAAGAATTAAAATCTGAAGTCTCACAAGAAAGTATATTTATAATGAAAAGAAAATATATTTATAAAGGCTGCTGCCTTTAGAGGTTCTTCAGCTTCCATGGGCTGCATAAAAGGAAGAAAAAGTACAAATAGAAGAGTTGCTCCATCTCATTCAAAAATCTCAGGAATGCAAAGAGGGTTCTTCATTAAGGCTCTGTGTTCAGACTCCAAACGAACTGGAGACTTGATTATTATACTGTGTGTGAATGCCAGAGCAGCTGGAAATGGCAGCTACCCTGATTGTTTCTCTTCTTGCTTTCCCCTTCAATTTAGGCAACTTCAATCACAGATAGATGAAGGCAGACAGGGAAAGACAGAAATACTTTGGTGGAAATACTCAAATGGGAATACAACATATAACAGTTTTATTTAATCTTTCCTGAAAGTTATGATCATACTAAGCCAGGAAGGATTTACTATCTGTGGGTGGTTGATTGTACCCTGAACTACTAAGCAGTAGAATACAAATAGGAAATAAAAGCACAAACTAGAGAAGGACCACAGTGAAACACAAACTTTGCTGCTCTGTGACACTTCCTGCATAAGAAATGATTGATAGGGAGATGAAAGCTTTATTTTGACAAATATCAATCAAGCAAAGACACAAGGGCAGTTACACACTTCAGAGTGGTATGTGTAAGAACCATGGCAACTCCACTGAAAGAGATGCCTAAATAACCACACAGGAATCAAGGGGTTTTATACACAAAGAGCAAGACAGACAAAAGCACCAGGAGGCCTTTATAAATGAATAGGAATGCCTGGACAATTTCAAACATAAAAAAGGAAGCCTGTGGTGGGGAAGCAAGGACAGGCAATTTGGAGGAATGCAGAGAGACCATCCAAGCAGCCAGGGATCAGGTTAGAGAGCTAAAGCCCTGGTGAGATCAAATCTGGCCAAGGACATAAAGGCAACAAGAAAACCTCTCTTGAGTTTTTCAAGAGTATTGAATGAAAATTGTAGTTCGCAATTAAGCATATGCCAGTTTGGGATAATGTAATCAAATATATGGATTCATTTACAGTATGTGTACAGTATGAACAGATTCCTTCAAGGCAAAGCTCTCTTAGCTGTAAATTATGAAGGCTCATCGCAGACTGTCCAAAGTCCTGTATTTTGTACATATATCCCTGCTGTATACCTGGGACCATCACTTTCTCTGAGTCTCCCTTCCTACCTATTTAAGAGCACAAGCGTGTCTCAAATATGCCATTTTCCAAAACCAAGCCATCACTACAATTATAATCTATAATCCTATAACATTATTACTGTTGTTGTTGCTGCAATGTTCCCTTCAGTGCTGTTTCTAAAGAACACTAATTTCAGGAGCAGCCTGACTGCACAGAAACCATGGCAGTGTCAGGTGATTTGAGTCTTGAAACATATACAGGCTGCTCATTTTCTTTAGAATTTGTTCCTCTAGCATTAATCACTTTATCCAGTAAAGTGAAGACAGAAAACAAGACTCAGGAACTGTTCCTGCAACTATTCCTTCCATGCTTCAAGAATATGAGCTTGGAAAGCTGGTGCATTCTTCCAACACACTTCCAGATAAAAACTGTGTTTAATTGTGAGTTTTGCACAACTCTGAGAACATGGCCAGGCTTTCCATAAAGACCAGTGACAAATAATGTCTGGCTTTCCACTGGATGCTCAGGAGGAGGAGGCAGCTGATTCTTTACTCTGTATATTCTAGTTCACTTAGCACATAAAATGTGAGATAGAATAAGGAAAACACCCTTGTTTTTTAAATCTCATGTGCTTCACTAGAGTTCAACAATGAGTGAACATTTTTCCTAGCCTCAAGCGAAGTTCATCCCTTTATGAACATATTGAATTATTCCAGCCACTATTTATAGTTCAGCCTATAATTTGTTACATGAACTGAAACTCTTTCTGTTCAGCTGATCTGCTAGACCTTCTGCATGCCTGGTGAAGAGAGGATTATTTATTTAAGTCAATGTCTCGTGGACTGATGTCACCAATGGCTGGAGAGCACAACCACTGCAGCTTAAATGACACGTGGTTATTGTGTTACCTGAAGGTCATATTTAACATTCTCTTTGCAAACAAAATAGCTGTTATGAAGTTTTTTTAATTGTCCCTTTGACTTGGGAACATATTTGATCTTAAAAATCTCCTTACTGCCACATTAACAAAACAAAGTCACAACAGTTAAGACCTCTAGTTTCTCCTCCCAGAGAAAATGGCAGGACCAAAAGTAGGATTATAAGAAAAACTCGGGCAACAAATAATTATTTTTCATGCATTCACATCATGTTTTAAGGACATGGACTTTCTAGATTCTGAGATATATCCTGAAAGAGATCAACCACTGGCTTTGGTTTTTAACAAAAAAAGTCTCAAAACCAGATATACTGAGCAGACAGGATGAGCAAGGGACATGCCAAGTACCTTTCTCCCTCTACTTGCAGCATCTCAGCTCTCTGCTCAGCAGGCTAACAATTATTCTGGTCTCAGTCCCTCTCTTCCAAGGTCTCAATTTTGCATAGATAATTTATTTAAGCAGAAGGCCAGTAAGGGAGTAAGGCCATTCCAGGCCAGTCATTGGGCAGGAACCTGGGATGTGTAACAGCTGCCCTTGGTCCTCTGCACAGTACAGCAGCATCAAAAAATACCAATCTGAATTCAGGATTCTGTGCATTATCCACTGAACAGCCACAAGACCAGATATGAAAACCCCCCCAGAACCCAGTGTTGGGAATATGGCCTCTCCAGAAAGTTTTTTTCTGGCTGAAATTCTTCCATAATTTTAGGATGACCAAGACCACAATTCCAGCAAATAAACTGTTCACATGGAAGTCCCCACCTAGCTTTTAAAGCAAGTAAAAGTATTTAGCACTTAATGGCACACCTGACATAACCCACTCTGTCCACAGTTTATTCTAAACACATGAACATACTGAACACAATTCCTCCATTTGATCACCAATTTTGTTGGGTAATTACAATTGGGTTATTAGGTATTATCGCATTTTGGAAGAACAAAAAACCTTATTCTTTCAGTCTGGGGTTTAGGTTTGTTTTTTTCAGATATCAAACACAGGCAATCTAATTTCAGGGTATACGTTCTTTCTGAAGTGACAGCCAATGAAAAAAGCATGCAGAATTTTACCTTTTCACTATTCTTGTATTTTTCCCAGCTTTTCAGCATCTTAAGCCATTTTGTAGTTCTTTCAATTTCAAGGTGCTTTTGCTGAAAGGGAATTAGAAATTTTTAGTATCTCCAAAACGAATGCATTTAAAGTTGTTTATGTTTTTTTAAAAATAACAAAAAAAAGTTTAAGACAGCATTATGAACTTTTTACTCAGTCATCTGAGAACAGCAAAGAGTAACATCAGTTCATTTAAAACATCAAAAAAACCAGCCAACCAAAAACCAAGCAGAAACTCTTATTTTCATAACTACAGACGAATTATATTTTGTAAGAGGAGGTTAAGTACAAGATTTCTAGAAGTTTCTTTCTTACATATTTGGCAAGTTAAAAAAAAAAAACAACTTCCATTTGTTTTTATACTCGGTTTTCAGGCAAATAATTTCTGCTGCAAGCCACTTAAAAGTTAGTTGTCTCTGAAATGATCTTCTTTCCCCAGACTTGCCCTAAACATAATTAGCTTCTGTTTGCAAGTGATCATACAAACCATCCCTTCTTAAAAGACACAGAGTTAAAAAGGAACAAAAACAAATGCATGCAAGAGTAACAGCACAGCAACTGAAGTGGGAATAAGCTTTAATTTTTAGACATTAAAAGCTAAAAATCCTTGCCATAATTGTCCTCCTTGGCATGGCACATTTTCACCTGATTTACCCTGTAACTTAACGTCAAAGATTTCTTCTGAAGATCTATGTGCTTAAACTTTATTACTGAGAAGACTTTTTCAGTAACAAGGTGATAGAATGAGAATCCAACCCAAAACAAACCCCATCTTCTCAAAATAAATAGTTAACATTAAGTAGTCTCGCAAGTACAGCCCTACTAGCTTAGAAACTGCCCTTCTATCTATGAAAATATTGCTAGAGTTGCCATCAACTTCTCGAATTTGGGAACCAAACAAGCACTTGGAATCAGCCATCTTAGCCCATGGAATTTCAAGGCTCTTTGGCACTACACAACCAAAAATCTGTATTTTGTTAGCTCCAATGATAACGCTTTCAGCACTTATTTTTACAGCTCAGTTTTACATTTTGCAAAGCGTCTCTGATTATACTACAAAGTTAATAGTTAGCTGTGTGTTTTTACGTGTTTTTAATGAGACTATTTCAGCTCTCTCAATAGAGTTTTGGAGCAGAAGATCCAGATTGGAAAGGTTAAAGCAGAAAAATATATGTGTGTGGCTACTGCTTTCTCTTCAGAGTAGAATATAAACAAGTATTTAGTTTTATTGTAAAGGACAGCCCCTCTACTTCCAACTTCAAATCCAGGGATTAATAAAGACAGGAAGGATATTCATATGGTTAGTGATTCAATCTGGTAACAATGTAAAAGTTTAATTTTAAAGCTCCGCTGGATACTGAAAAGTTATTAACACTTTCATTAAGTATTTATAAAGTCAATTGCATCCAAAATGTTGGGGGAAACATAAAAGAAAATTATTACTTATTGTCCCAATAGTATCCTGATTTTACTTCTAGCTTTTACCCATCAAAATTAGTGCATTGTTTTTTTGGCTATCAATGCAATAAAATGGGCTTCTTTAAATGAACTTCTTTAATCCAGAAGCCCAAAGCCTTGCATTAGCAGAAGTATAACTCGATGAAGTTTAGGTCCACCCCAACTATGATAGGTCCACAAAATGTCCTGGAAATAAGTTGGTTTGGGTTTTCAAGCTATTTTTGTTTGAATTCAAATTCTGCAAGCCTGACACAAGTATAAAAATGTTATGGGGAAAAGAAGGGCCTCTACTCTTTTGACCTTATCTATCTACTCATGTTGCTATCAACTGCCCATATTCCTGTTCAGGTTCTGGCTCTGTTGGGTAATATCTCAAATACTTGCCTTTTAAATTTTTTTAAAAAGACATTTCTTAAGACTTACATTAGAGGAGAAGGCTAGAAAAACTATTGCTCCCAAGATTTCACAACACTGTTTCTGATTCTCCTTCACACTTGTAACCCCTTTAAGAAATCAGCATTTTCAACATCTCTTAAAGCAGCTGTTCTTTAGGCATAGTTTAAGCTGCAGGAATAACAGGAAGTCAGGAAAGGTCTCTGCCCTCAACAGGTTTTTCATGTAATTGGTAAGAAAAATAAAACCCTATCTGCTTCCACAGACTTTATGTTTGTATGTTTGATCTGCTTTCAAGATTTTTGGTCTTTTGAGCCAGAAGCTCGCTTCAATTGTATATTTGTTCAAGCTTTTATGTCTTTGTGTGAATTTACCCATTCTCAGGTGATGCTACTGTAGTCAAAATAGCAGTTTTTGTGTTCAGTTGTTGAGAACTTTTAGCTATTTCTTTCCCTATCTGAATTATGTTCACTTTCATGTCTAACAGGTGCAACACTGAAAACACAGACAGATCTGAGGCAGCTCATTGCAGAGCAGAGGGATGCTGCTGCTGCTCTTTCAGACAAGTTCCATGTAGTTGTCACCAAAAAAAGGAAAAAAAAAAATCCATTTATCTGTCTTCTGAGTACATTTTACACTTTGAAGCATTTTTGCCATTGGGTGCAACAGAATCCCTAATTGAAGCAGAGCTGGTTTCCTACTCTCATGTCAGTAAACAATGCACTAGTGAAAGCAAAAAAATCATGAAGTTGGCAAGCAGCCCTCTCGTGTGCAGCACACCACCTTCCCAGAGAGCTGAGGCTTAAAGCCATGCTTCAGCAAAAGCCTCAGACAAAACCAAAACTTGCTGAACTGCTCCCCAAGAGAATTTATTATCAAGTAAACCAATGACAAAACCTAACTTAAAATTACTTACAAAACATTTCATAGAACTTCAAAATCAGAGTCAGAGACAGACTATAGATTTACTGAGGTCAGTTCTCCTTTCCTCCTCCAGAAAATCTTTCCTCCCCTTGTTTTATCTGAGATGTGCTGGATGATTCACCTCAAGGTTAAGAAGTTCATAACATAGGACAATGACTTGATGCATTCAAGGCATCAAATGTGCAGCAATGTAAACGAAGCACCAAAATGAGTAATTATTACTGTTAATGCAGAGTAAAAGTGTTATGACCAAAAATACAAATATACATACAGAAATCCCAGCCTAAGGTTTTTTTTGTATCTGAAGAACAGATTCCGAATTCACAAGGATATCAACCTCTTACATAAACCCTTATGAATGGTATCTTGAAAATTGCAAAGATTTGAATCCTGCTGCCAGAAGCCAGATAAAGCTCAGACCAGCAGAGGTCAGGATACCATCAGGAGTGTAACCAGGAGTCGAAAGCAGGAGCACCACTGGATGATTATAAAAACACACTGGACTTGCAATTTTAACACTGACTCCATAAATACATACTCCATACAAGTTCCTGTGCTGACACTTTGAGACAGCACGAATACAATTTGGGACAGACAACCGAGACGCTATTTCCCCCAAATAATTTAAGGCTAACTACAAAGCTACAGTGAATCAGAGCTTCAAAACACATCTACCACGGTAGCTGCAAGCTGCCTAATATTTCTGCTCAGAGACTCACCCCCCTGCTGTGTCCTTCTGATGGAAATGAAATTATACATTACACTCACTGTGTTATTAAATGTAATGAAACATGGCAGGAAAACACAGCTATTTCAGAGTGTGTATGCAAATCCACACATGAACCAAGGCAAAACAAAAGAGACAAGTTCCACTCTTTTACAGTAAGCATCTCTTACTAGCTTCAGTATATAATTGAAGTACAAAATAATTAATTTTCAGAAGCACTGCTGCTCTTAACACTCAAGGAGCTGAGCTGCCTTGAAGTAATTCCATCCTTTTTCCATGTATTGTACTGATTTGTGCAGCCAAGAGGGCTAACTTAAACTTACAGCTTTAAATACTTTATCTTGATTTTTCTGGTTTGATTTGATCTTGGAGATAACAACAGGCCCGACTGACCAAGGGGAAATACCAACAGTAACTAGGCCCAGACAAGCAGAAATTCAATTCCCCATTATTTTTCCACATTCCCAATGCATCAGTTGCCAAACTACTTCTCCAGAACCCTGCAGCAGCAGAAGGATTTTTAGACTAGGACCCACAGCAGCTGCCAACAAGACCTGCACATCCAGAATACACCCAGCTCAGCATCTCAGCATTACTGTAGTGGCAGCAGGATATTTGTCACCATTTCCCAAAGGAGCAGAGCAGCCCATGCTCCTCAGGACACAGTGCACACCTCAGTGTCGGTGCCACCACCATCCATCCCCCTGCACAGCTGATGGCAGCTCCTGGCACAGGACCTCAGCTTTCACTCTTTCAGGCCAGAGCTGGGTGGGAGCTCTTAAGCAGCTCCATTTCCTTCACTAGGCAACATAACAGGTGAGGATTATTCACTGTCATTGACAGGAGCAAATGTAAGAATGAGTGGGCACCCAGAGATCTGTGACAGTTCTTGGGACTTACAACAGGCTTCTTTGGAAATGCAAATCACTAAAATCTTTCATCTACTCATTTCACAATTATTTATATTTTTAAAAGCTGTAAATCTCTAAATGTTTACTTACTAGTAAAAAAGCCTGGAGGACAGTGGACTTACCTTTTCTATCATCACATCATGGACCGGAAGCTCCTCTGGACTGAAAACAAAGACAAAGTTTGTATTAGTATTGGTTGATCTTGGCACAAAATCACTTCTGTATAGGCTCTTACAAGTCAGCACTTACACCAGCAAATTGTAGTGTCAAGTGACTGAGAACTCTAAACTATAAAGAAGAACTAATATTTTAAGTACAGAACTAGGATTTTAGATCAGAGTAGCTGCATAACTTAAGAAAACTTTTTTTTTTCTTCTGTGAAAGCACTCCATGCTGTACTACTGAACTGAAACCCAAATGAATTTTGTTTTGTTTTCTTTGACCATACTACTGTTAGCTGATTTACCAACAAAAAAAGCGCATCCTCCTTTACTACTGTGCTCAAGGAAAGTCACTGAGACTTTGCTTGACTTGGGAGAGCTAACTCTCATGTTCTCAAAACTACAAATCTCACTCTAAGTAACAAGCAGGAAAAAAAGGAGTTTTGTTACTAGGTACCTAAGCAATACTAAAAATTCGTCTTTTCACTTCTTATCCTAAGCCTAAAAAGGCAGTTTAGGAATTGAAAGCTTGAAAAGCAACCTTTGACCTGATAACATCTTCAGACTGCCCATTACTTTATTTCATTCTGAGGCCTCTGACTTCTATTTTTCTTAGCAAAAACATTTGTGCTTTTCCTCTCAAAAGTAACTGGCCCACCTTGATGCCAAGAGAGCCTGCCTTCCCCTGCAGCTTCTGAAAACACAGCAGTTCAATTGTAAAAAGCAACTCCCTTCTGCTCTAGAGGTCAGATAAATAACACACCCAACAAAACCGTGTTTAAAAGGGACTAAAACACAGGAAACATGTGAAATACTTTTAAAAATTCCTACTGAGTCTTGTTATTATGAAAAAAAAACTCCTCATACCCACATCATTATAGCTTTCTACAGAGAAGCTATTAAACACCAGTGTTTTAGACCTGTATCCACTGTGTACAAGGGTGACCTTGGGGAAGGCTACAGAAGTTAAGGCTGCAGCCAGCGTAAGAACACTGATGCAAAACACTTGAATTGTATTCAATCTCATTTCTTTTATAAGATGGTGTTTCAGATTCAGAAGATATATTTGAATAAAGAAATACAGAATAAAGAAATACATTTGAACCACTTCATCTAATGGAAAAACTTCCTCCCATCAACACCTTCACAGAGACCACAAACAAGTCAAAGTTTCCAGTCCACAGCTCAGAAACTAATTTTAAAACCAAGACTGTTGCTTTTGAGCAGGATTGCAAAAAGTGTAATTCGTTCATTTAGAAGCACTTAACAAATATCTGAAAGTTTTCTTGCTGAACAACAACATAATTAAAAAAAAACTCTTGACCAACATCTAACGCACTAGAAACAACCTCTAGTCAGTGCTATTTGTAAACGTTAACAAAATTACAGTATTGTGCATACTCTCACATAACTAAATCAGCTGAAAGCAGGCCCTTTGTACATCAAATATCACCTAGAAATTCAGCTTATTTGAAGTGGAAAGAAAAAGCAAAGGAGAAGAAACAATTCCATTTAATACAATCTGCTTGGGGGGGCTGTTGTTTGGTTTGATGCACAAAGACTGCTTGGCCTTCTCACATCACTTAAAATTTCCAATTCTTCAGTGACAGTTGCAGGCCCTCCACAAGCCTCCCACAGCAGCCTCATTCTTCCCAGCCCTGCGAGGTCACACCAGCAGCTGGCTGTGCACACAACACACAACAAACTCTTTTTCCTCCAGTGCTGCCTGCAGCGTGCAAGGCAAGGATCTGACAGCTCTGCATCCCCACGGACTCACTACAGCCACAGCAACTCCTCTGCTGAACTGGGACCCCTAGACAGCTTATCTTCACACTGGCATGGAAGCTGATCACATGAAAGATTAATCAAATCTTATTTTTCACAAAGGGAGAATGAGTTTTAGTAATTCATTAAGGAATTGCTCTCTGCTGATTTTGCGAGTTATCATCAACGTACAAAAAAAAGTCATGGCTGAACATCCTGAGTAGGAAAAGGCAGCCCTCATGTCCTAGGAAGCAAACACTAAATTAATCCAACATCAAATTTATGCTCAGATTGCTCATTATTTTTTTGAGCTGCACAGCTCTGCACCAATACCCCAGAGCTATACTGACATTCCACAGCAGCACATTAAGGCAGCCCCCCGTTTTTATTCCCCAAGTCACTGCTGAGCACTGGCAAACAGCACAGAAGCCAAATGAATTGCCTGGGGCTGCTCAGTAACTCACTGGACATGCAGGAGTTCCTGAAGATCTCCCTCTCCACTAACAAGATGGCATCAACTGTGCCCCTGTACTCACATATGTAAAGACTAAAATCTACCCTGCAAGGACTGAAGGAACAGCAGTGCAGGCGCACAAACTCTCTCAAGCCCCTAAAGGTATTTTAAATAAATACATTTCCATTTAGTGTGATTTCTATGCAGAAGAACCTTAGAGATTTTCTTTTATTAGGTAGGATCAGACACAAAATCAATTAATGTCTATGAATCTTATTTTATTGTACCTTCTATTTTTTCTTTATAATGATGCATCTTTCCCTTCCTTCCTCAGCCAAGCCAATCTAATATTGTTACACCTTAATTATTTCTTTTTAAAATTAATCTTCTCCAACCATTCCCAGTCTATTTAAACTTGCATTTCTCCATGGCTTTTATCTGCATACTTCACCAAATAATAATGGGAAATAGTAAACAGTATTAACATAATATAGCTGTATCCTGCCCTAAGATGACTGTTTTCCTTTAATAGCTCAAGTAATATTCATTTAGGGGATCCAGAGAGAACAGAACTGATTAACATAATTAGCTTGGAACCATACAATCCTGGATATCCAAAAGGGGAGTCACAGGGATGCTTTTAACTGAAGTCATGAAAATAAGGTCTCACTTAGCAGAAACAAGATCTTAACACTGTTGTCCCCACTAAAGTAAAATCTGAATAGGTAAAGTCAGCTGTTGAATGAGCCAGGAATTAACTGTCACCACACCTGGTCTGTGCCTTGCCATGAAGACAAGAGCTCCCAGCTGCAGCCACACAGGATTCCAACAGCAGCTCAGGGCTCTGCCTGTCACTGCCAAGCACCTCTGGAGTTACAGCACTAAGAGAAAGGGATGAAGATCTTGTCACCAGGTCTAGGAGCTGCAAACCACTGCAAGATCAAATCCCAACTACAGTAAGGTGCCTGATGGTCATCCTACTATGAGGTTCCTCAAAGATATCTCACTGGAAAAAATATATAAATACTGGATTCCAAGGTCTGACTGGAACTTAGGATCTCTACCCATGGTCCTCACTGGTGGTAATCTGTAGCACTAGCCCAAAGCCACCTTCCCATTTTTTAGCCTGGACTACTTCCACCTTCTGGTGAGATGGTCTCTAAGGTCAAAGACAAGACTTCATTTATTAGACCTGAATGAAAGTGCCTTTTTTTTTATTATGTTATAAGGGATGAAGGGATCTTATACCTTTAAATCCACCACGCTGGCTAACACAGGTTTTCATGAATGTTTCAAGAAAACTTTAAAAAACAAAATGCATGAACATCTGACACTTCAGAATATTAAATATGCAGATCTATGGTTTTGACCATTACAGCATGTGTTGTAATTAGCCTCCTTGAGTAACAGTGGTCATTGAAATAAATTGAAAAGTCTAAGGCTTAACAAGCTTACAGTCCCCTATGCACTGCTACTGTCTAAATAAGTAGTCTTTAAATAGCACTTTGATGTATTTGTTCAATGAAAACACAAGGAAAGACTTGATTATATTAGACACTCAAAAGATTTACTCTTTTCCTACATTTGTATTTAAATCCCAAGTATGCTCCCCACTGACTCATATCACAGCATTTTCCTGTTTCTGGTTTTGGTTAAGTTTAAGAAATGTAAAGCCTCTTCTGTCCTTTGCAGCTTCAGTTGAGGATGGAAGATATTTAGTGCAATGATCAACCTTGGTATACACCAGTTACCCCAGAACTCTGAATTCCAGAGGATCAATTCATTACTTCACAGTTGCAAGTTGGACAAGGCCTGACAAAATTTTCACTGAAGAGAAAAAAAAAAAATAGCAAAAATTGACCACAGTAAGACCAAAAACATTACAAAGCTGAATTTCCTGAAGAATTGTAAGGTTCAAAATCTTTTTGTTTGCTGTACTTTTATTTCTCAATTTCTATTTCAGAACTGGCCAGGGCACTGTTAAGAACTTTGGGGCTTATTATCATGAAACATATGTGGGAATAACTGTGATACACACAAGTGATCTAATTAAAAACTCAATTGCATTCAATATTTCTATATTACTGAACCCAGTGTAACAGAGATATTAAAAAAGTTTAATCCTCATAAAGCCACAAAGCAGTACCTATGCAAAAGGTTTTCTCAAACTATTACTCAATTATATTCTTATGCTCTCCTCTAAGTGTAATAGCATCACCTTGTACCACTGCACAGAGTTTAATTTTAAATGAAAAGTATTTCGAAATCATATATGGCATGTTTTAAATATAATTTGGAAGAAGTTTCTTGCAGAACATTGATCTTCATGGTCTCATTGAGTTAATCATGAAGAAAAAATGCTGTGCATTCCACTTGTCATTTGTGATGCACTTTTAAGTGTTTAAATCCACAAGGAAAACATACTTGCTATTTCCCAGAAGACTTATCTTGAAGAAAGTAATCTTAAATTTTTTAAACCAGTCATTTGTATCATTTTGAAACCTTCATGATCAATAAATTAGTGAGGAAACATCCACAAAAACATTAGTATGGTATAAAACTCAAAACCGAAAGTGACGTGAAATAAATCTGTAAGAGTGATCATGCACAGGTAAGGTATGAGAAGGGAAGAATTCACTTGACAGGTGTCTCAACACAAAGAGCTTTAGTACAAATGGACTTGTATTGCTGTACAATATGAAACTCAGATTGCTGAAGTAACAACTTGCACCATTACAGTATCCAGATATATTAGGAAAAAGTAAATCTGCCCAAATAGGTACAGTTTTAAATTGTGTCATTTGTCAGGAGTGAGTTGTAGGAGTCTATGGCTTTATTAGACACAAAAAAATGAGTATGTTCACACTGGGAAACCAATTCTACAGCAATAAACACACTAATGAGGTGTTCTGTTAGGTCTGCCTCCCCCTCAATGTCTGATACATGGCACATAAAGCTGTCAGGGCAATCTGGGTATTATGGATATGTACAACAGTGCTTTGCAGCAGGTAATTTTCAGAGGAATCCTGACTATGAATACTGCTTTAATCTTCCAGCTTTTCAGAGGAAATTAAAGCAGAAGTATTATTTTCAAAATCAGTAATATATGGAAAAGATTTCTGAAAATATTAAGGAGAAGGTAAGAAAGCTGCTGTTTTTCACAGATAAAATTCTATGGCTCACTTCCTGTCTCACAATTTACTTACAAACTCACAATTGTGATTGAGTCTGTCTCAAAATAATTGGAGCTCTGCTACAATAATCATCCACTTAGAATTTTCACCGAACAACCTCTGCACAGTATGGGGGTAGTGACTACAGCAGATTAAAAAACAGCTTTCTCAAGTTTTGTTAAAATTCGTAAGCAAGCCAAAGCAATTAATTAACATATGGGATAAGGCAGTGTGACATTCCACAATATAATTATCAGGAAACATGCTGCAAGAAAGAATTTAATGCTGGCAAAAGGTTGGACCACATGTGATTTTGTGACTAGGTTTTATTTGCAATTATTATTTGTGGATTCTGTGGATGTTGCTGCCAATTTGCACAGCCCAGTGCCATGAACATGTAGCTCCTGTCCAGAAAGTCTCAAGCAGTGTGCACTGTGAGAGATGAGATAATATAAAATCAAAGTTTTATCAAACTCAAATAAATCTCAAAATGGTGACTTTTTTAGTAAAGTACTTTGCTGCTTGAAAGAAGATGACTTTGCTGTTTTTATTGCCAATTTGAAAAATTATCAAGAAGTTCACAGCAAAAAACATAGAACTGTGTTTTCACTGCCAAATCCTGAAAATATGTGCTTTCCTCTGTTTTTAGTGAAAAGGTATGTTCTATATACAAACTTGAAAGATTCACCAGCATGGAATCAGAATACCTTTAGAAAATCTATAATCTGCTTAAATTGAGCACATCAGCATTTCTAGTGATTTTTGATGTCATTTTAATTTCACATAAATTAACACAGGTTAAAAATGTCTTCTCAGAATCACATTTTTATATAAAGACAAGAATTAGTCTAAGCTACCTTAAAATTCCCAAGAGTCTAAAAGGCAAATGAAAAAGAATGCCTTGCTTCTAATTTACATTTGATAAATGTCTAAAACACCTAGGATTTTGTCCTTAAACACATATCTCCTGTTTTGAAGTACTGCTCGAAGGTTACTTCCTGTGCAGATCACTTACACCATAAATTAACAGTGATCCATGGTTTGCATGTTGGCAGCTTCATCTGCATTAAAATTCATGCGCTATGCAAAGCATATTTCAACATAAATTAACTAAGATGGTATTGTTCCAGCAATATATACTTGTTCACTGCTGAAGCTCAAAGCATTATGTACTTACACCTGCTTCTTTGAGGAAATAAACTTCAGTAGGCTCAAATCCCATTCTGGTGGGTCCTTCATTGGGTCAAGAGAGGCAGCATCTTTGCACTTCTAAAAACTGTCCCTCCTTTTAGAATCTTTTACAACCTGTGCCAGTGAAGCACACTCTGGCCATTCCCTACATTCAGTTACTTTAATCTCCTGTAAATGCTAAATTTAGTAGGAAATATATGAGGTAATAATGATTATGCTACATACTTATGTTTTAGAGCTTAAGCAGTAACTCAAAACCATTGCATATTGCTTTATGAATGTTGTATAAATTAAACCATATTAACATAGTCAATCATTTTTTTCAGTTCTGCTACCTAATAGCTCTTTTCATACAAGAAAGTACTTCATGAATTCCTAGTACACACTGGGTGATCTTTTACTCAAATCAAGTAGCAGCAGCTGTTAACAAAAAAAACATATTATTTGTCCTTAGTTGGCAGAATTATCCTGCAGCTTATTTTTGTGTTTGCCATCAAATCTGCAGGATTGCATTCATCTCATTTCCTTCTATATCTGCAGGGGATTGCTGAAGTGACAGCCTGGACTAACTCAGCTGAAAGAATGGATTTAAAATTCAAATTTCAGCTCTAGTCCTAAGAATAAGCTTAGAATAAAGCTAAGCCAAAGAAAGGGGTAACACTGTGACACAGATTTAGGAAGAAAAAAAGACCATACCATTCTGAATTACAGCAAATAACAGAATATTTATTCCTTCCACAGGAAGAACATGCATGAAAAAAGTAAGAGAACCACACACTAGATCACCACAATAACACAAGGGGAAAGGGACGACAAAGAATTTTAAAAGAGAAGAACATCTTAAATACTGTTGCAAAAGAAATGAAATGCACAATCCAAGTCACAGAAAAATTCATTGGTAACTTCGGCACTTCCTTCTCCTGGTGGTCCTACCACAAATACAAATATATACAATTGCATATATTTGTACAAGTGATGTACAATTGTAAAGCCTCCCAGAGAGCTTCCACCAGAGAGAAGGTCTGGTTCCTCTCCCTTTGCTATGTCTGGTTTAGACAATTTTCATTAAACAGCTTTGAATAAACAACCACTTTTCCCCATCAAGCTGACAAAGAATACTTGTTAAAATAACAAGTGTGAGAAAAAGTGAACAACAAAGGCACTGAAGAGTTCCTCATAGTAACCAAAACACCTTCTAAAGCAACACTTCTGACCACATGCTCTTGCAAAATAAGACCTTGCTTTAAGGAAGCAAATACTGCAAATTGCCACAGACAGCTCATGCTTTTGGACACAAGTTCAAATGCATGAATGCAAAGACTCACAACACAACCACCACCACGACTGCAGACAAATCCACGGAACAGTGTTCACTGTCCATCACGGAAGCAGAGCTGTAAACTCAGTCAGAATGGACAGGACAAAGCCAATCTTATAGCACATCCAATGTACTCTTCCACTGTCAAGGATGCTTAAATAAAATTACCTTTTTACCCTGGTCTCTGAACCAGCCTCACCACTTCACAACTGCATAGTAAGCAAGGATTCATTTCAATTTATCAGGAATTCCATAACCAATAAATTGTGTCTGTTGTGTTTTTGACACAGGTTTTGTCATACAGAAATGCAATTAAAATATTATTTTAAAAGCAGTTCCCTGTGGAAGCATGCAAAGAGAATAAAAAAATAAAGGATTTGTCTAATACTAGGAAGAAGAACCTAAAAAAAAAGCATTTTGAATCTCAATAACTAACCCAAGAAAACTACCACTTCTTTCCTTAAATAAAGACAATATCCTCAGGGTATATTAGGGAAAAGGAAAAGAAATTTAAAATAGAGCTGAAATTTGTGGTGGGTTGTTTTTTTTTGTTTTTTTTTTAACAGCAGTTCCTCAATATGATTAGCAATGAATATTCTGCAGCAAAATCAGTCAAGGCAAGTGTCTCACATATGAGAAGGCAGAATCTATGGCACATAATACAAGATTCCAATGGAGAGAGGAGAATTCAGTGGAGTTCCCATGGTAAATCTATATAAAACCTCATGAAAAATTCTAGACAGTCAAAATGAGGCATATTTGTGTATTTAGGAGAAAGGGAAGAGAAACACAACTTTTCTCTAATAAGAGAGACCTGAACTTTTTTTAAAATAAAGATTTGACTTTGGCAGCTGAAAGAGGCTGAACCTGGTACACTTCTTCCCAAGGGAAGGATGAGTTTATCCACTCTCCTGACAAGAGGGTCTGACCCTGTCTCACAAAGCTGAGAAGAGGAAAATGACAACAAGTCCCTGCTGAATGACCAGCATAAATAAAATGCAGTAAGATTGACATTTATAATTGAACTGTCAAGAATAAACGTTTCACTGCTATTTCAGCACATCACCACATCACTTAGCATGTTTGGCAGTATTTACTGTGCCTAGAAAATTAAGAATCATGGCTTCATGTCACTGTGAACAGTAACTTTGCAACTTTTCTAGTAGCCTTGGAGCTCTTTGCTTGAACTCTGATGTGCAGATATAACAGCCTTAAAAGGAAATGGCCTGAAACTGAGGCAGAGGAGATTAGATTAGATTACATATTGGGAAAAAATGTTTCACTCTCAGGGTGGTCAGGCATTGGAACAGGTTGTCCAGGAAGGTGGTGGAGTCACCATCCCTGGAGGTGTTTAAGTGGCTCCTAGATCTGGCACTGGGTGATGTGGTTTAGTAATTATGGGGTTACAGTGATGGTGCTGGGTTTACTGCTGGTCTTAACTCTCTCCCAACCCTGATTCTATGACTCTTCTACTAAAAATTTGAAATTAAAATTATATAAAATCCCTATTTTTTTTGAATGCTACTTTGATTATTACCAAATTACATCAACCATGCTTCTTTCTTTCTTTAACTGCTATTACCCAACATCTCAGTAGAACTTCTTTTGCTGCCAAGAACCCTCAGAGACGTGGTCTTACAGCTCTTATCTGGAGAGAACTCACTCGTGTATCCACCCAAATCAGCAGGGAGAGCTGCACAAGAATTATTGCTCTTGGACATGTGGTTCAACAGGCACACAGGAGAAAATTCTAAGGAATGCACACAGAATACTTCAGAGGCAAGGACTATTTTCCAGCTAGGCTACATACAAATTACCAAGAAATAGAATCCAAGAGGGGGTAACTGGTTGCTCATCATATTGCTCCCTATCAAGAAGTTCAGGGTAAAATAATAACACTGGAGAAAAAAAAAATCAATAGTTTAATTTGGAGACATTTAATGGAGTATCTCAATCCTTGACTGAGCTCTCCATTTCTTTACTCCCCTAACTCGTTTTTGGAGCATGCTGTAGAAATGCATTGGAGCCAATAAAAGTGCACTATGTTTTTTTAAAGAGTGAAGTTTGATGAGGAAGAGCAGGTAGATCTCATCTCAGCAAAAGGAAGAATGAATTCTGCTATTTGAAAATCACCTCTCCCAATGTGATAATCTCCATCATTAGCATACTACTCTCAAAGCATGTTCACTGCATTAACAGGCTCATGGGATAAAGACTAAGGGTATGAGTCACATTCTCAGCTGCTGTGAATTGGTACAATTCCATCAGGATCAGCACAGAGCCACTGTAAGAGTAGCACAAGAATCTAACCCGAATTTTGGAGAGACCCTCATGAATGGGGTGAGGGCNTGCCACAGTAAATATACATCCCCAGTTTCCATTTACTGAGCAGGTAGTAAAATGAAAAACAAGTCTAAAATTAATCACCCAAGTCAGACCACAAATTGTGACAATATAGGTTATTGCTATAAGATAACAATTACTAATATAAGTTAACACAAACCTTGATAATGAAAAGAACATATATGGTGCAGGCTGAAGAAATAAAAGTACTTTTTAATTTTTTGAATGATGTCATGTCTGCTATGACTTCACAGCTCATCACTAAAAGTTACCAGAACAATTCTGTTACTGGCATTCATCAGGGAACAATGGAAAGAAAAAGGGTTTTGGAAAGTTGCACTAAATGCTGCTGATTGAAGTACTGGCTGCCGAGTGTGT
>VZTT01025507.1:32389-50003 GCA_013400855.1 Buphagus erythrorhynchus | reverse complement strand
CAGGCTAAGCCTTATCTGAGCCCTATGGGAGTCCCCAGAGATGGGCTGCTGGACTTCCACAGCACAGCTCCTGCATCTCCATCTCCTGCACTTTGTAGAAAAGAATATCCAATCTTATCAAAGCACTGGCAGATTGTGTATACAGACACTGGTGCTAGTCTTCAGAGGAAAAACTGTTCGTTTTAAAATTGAATGGCACTTTTCACATCAGCCTGACCGCTCAGCATTCCTGCATTATCATGAAATCAGCAGCAGGATTTTTACTTGAAAACAAATTGCATTGAATAAGGAGCATGCCTGAGGTTTTTCTGGGAAGGGATATTGCTGCCTTTTTTTTTTTCCTTTAAACATTTTTAGGTTTGTAAAACCTAAAATTGTATAAAATTGTATAAAATATACTGGTCTTCTCTGTCAATACTAAGACAACCTCCCTGATATGGGATTCTCTGAAAGAAACATTACAAAAGAAAAGGGTTGTTTTTTAACAGGCTATTCGATGTTATAGGAATATTTAATTTATCTAATTGATGTATTACTTCAATATACTATTCTATGTATATCAGGTGACACTGAGGAAGATCAACAGCACTTGGTATAAACAAGTCTGTATTAATTAAGAGGAACAACACTAATTGGAGAGACAGAAGAGACACATGGAAAGGGATGCTGAGAACATGGCTGGAGGTGTACTCCCAGTGGGAGGAACACCATGTCAGGGTGGGCACTCAAGGAGCAGAAGGAGAAAATAAGTAAGAAAGCAGGAGCAGCATAAAGAAGTCATCATGTGCAGGAGCTCCTGCACTGCCTGTCACCTCACCAAGGGAACAGGGGTGATCCAAGGCTAACCCACAACAAAAACCAAGGGAAGTTTGCCCTGGAGGCAGAGGGGGGACAGGTGTTTCCTCTAGGTGCCTGTTAAGTGTTACAGTTTGGAGTGTTCCTACCCAGCATCTAAATCAGCAGTCAGAATGTCATGTTATCTGGCAGTAAATTATGAAAAAAATTCTCCAAGCTCGATCTGGTTTGCCTGCAACACTACACGGCTTAAATAAACCACAACCCACCACTTCCTTATAGCCTTGAAACAACAGTAGCTGGCAAAGGCCAAATTTTCTACAATTTAGCTAATAATGAGAGTTTCACTCTTCCTGGTTCCTGCATGCCTCTACTATACAATTTATGTTTTCAGTAGAGCAACTTATTACTGCTAAAATTTAGTCAGTGCCACTGAACAAACTCCTAGCTTCATTTTGTTTTGTGCATTCTGGTGTTAAACATCTCAAGAGACAGTCCCCTTGGGCTCCCCACAGGTTATTTCACAGCTTAGCTCTGCTGGAAACCTTCTTCCCACAGCCAACTTCCCTCTAAAACTTCCCTTTATTCATTTCAAATAAGTCACATTATTATAATGCTCTGGTACTTCTCACTGAACACACTTTCTTGTTCCCTAAATTCATTAAGTATTAACTCAGCTTTTTTTGGTGTTTTAAATAGCTATATTAATAACCTGTCCACACCACCTTCCTTTTAATATCCAAAGTTAACTAGAACATTCACATTCATTTGCAGAACTGCAAAATAAAGTACTGCAGCAAACAAATTAAATTGTGTTCTGAAGGCAGCAGCTACTAAAAATTTAAGACAATATTGGGTAAAGATGGACCTAACTCTTGTAAACAATAAATACTACATCATTTAGAATTGACCAAAGATGCCAGATGTATCAACTGAGGGTCTTATAAGTAGGTTAAAGTGACATATTTTACTTGAAGGGAATTCTTATATCTGTTTCCAATCACAATCCAATTTCTCTACTGTTAAATAAAAAAAAGCACTTTACCTCTCAGTCCTCTCTGAGGAAAACCTGAGCCCACTTCTACAGGTATGGCAGGAAGACAATAGAAGTGCTAAGTCTTCAGGTCCCTCAAGTTTAAAAATTCCCAGTTTAACACACAAATAAGGACACAGGGAGACCAGAAGAATTGCAGATCTAGACCAAAACTACTCTTGAAATGTCTCTAGCCTTTACATTCTCCCATCTTCTACCCAGTGGCAAGTTACACATGCAGCCTGAGTGCTTCATTCCCTCAAAATTATCTTTTCTGCCCTATCAGCAATCAGCTGAACTTTGAATGCCCCTTCACAGAGCCCAGGAAAGCTGCAAACAGGACACAGACAAGGAGAAAGAGAAAACTACTGATAGTAATCAAAGCCTATTGTACTTGAGAAAACAAACCCTAATTTTGTATCAGGTTCCTCACACCTAGCACCCTTCTGATACAAAAGACACCCCTCTTAGTATTTTAAGATGTCAATATAAACAAGATTACAAATCCCTGTAGATCTTAACTAGGACGCTTTAAGTTTGGTACTACCCTTAGATTTTTTCTTCAATGTGCATCAGCCTGTTTGCTAATTTACACTGTAAACAACTGAGAAGTTGTAGGGAATTATGGCTCTCAGTGAGGATAAACTTTTGAGGCTTTTGGTACATCCTACTGCATTTCAAACTCTCATAGAACAGGAGTTTCAGACACAGCAGGCTCAGTATGACAGCACACATGACCCAGACCACACTTTAAAATCTATAGTGCAATATAATTTGTCATTTCAGGACAAGATAGTTGATATGTTCATCTTAATTCTATTTCTTCTACTAGGAGAGATTTTGCTTCTCAGGAAAATAAAAACATCATTTGCAAGATATTGAATTTGCCTTAAACAATCATAAAGCAGCTTTGAGAGCACTCCCGGTGCAAGCTGCCCTGTAACAAGGCATGGATAAACTACAAATAGGCACAGTTACTAAGAGATTATCTGCACGCTGTTAACCTGTGCAGTCTTTATGTAATTTAAATCTTTCAGCTTCCATGCCTTTAAGTTGACTGTATAGAGAATTAATTCTGCATTGGTGAGTAAAGTTGTTCCTGGGCAGGAGGTCTGGGCTAATGACTGAACAGCAGCAGCAAGGGGAGAGGACTTGAGTAACAGTCTTCTCTAACATATAAAAATGAACGTATCACAGTACAAGTATCAGGAAAAGTTCAAGAGTTCATAAGGATACCAAAGTCAGAGGTGAACCCTGCAGTTCCATTACTTCTGCCTCAGAAATAAAATAATTCTGACATCCATTCTCCATTAGGAATTCTCCAACTGCAGGCACGTGGTGCTGCAGCTGGAGTTTACCAACACAAGAACCTCTTTGTGTACAACAGATCTCTTTCCATATCACACATCAAATTAACTCACCCCAATGAAGCACAAGCAATCTGCAGGTAAAGATGACTTTTAACTGATAGCATGGAAAAACAGTAACATTGCAAAAAGGAAGGAAGAGAAGTAATAAAAGTCCCCCAAAAAATAGAACATGCGCATCCCCCTTCCCAATACTATGAATTACATCGGTATTACTAAGTTTTCCAATTATCACTGATTTTTCTGAATTTAAACTGCATTTCATGTATTCAAACAAAAATGCCAAACACCAAGAACCTCAGAGAGTCCAAATATCATCAAAAGTAGCAAGTCAGCTTGTGTTCAGTTTCTGCAAGCTGGATATTTACATCTGCCAACCACAAAAGTCCTAATACAATTTAATATTCTAATCTTCTATTTGCCAAAAAGGAACAGATTATGTTACAAAGGAGGCACCTGTAGGGGAACTGCATCTGGACTCTGGCATTTTCTGACTTAAAGTTGATTCAACATTAGGTCCCAAATCAGCAAAGATTTCAGTAAGGTTAAAAAATATATGCAGCAAAAGATACTAATCTTTGATGGACTGAGATATACTGTTGCTTATATACAACCACTGAGTAACCTTAATGTGTTCAGATCTTTTTAAAATTAAACATTTTAACAAAATTTTTATAAATTTTTCCAAGAACTTCAAGATTGTTTACATCCAACTAAGTTATTCACAACAAAAATTTATCTGCAATTCAACTTGAAATATGTTTTTTGTAGACTATCAATTTTCATTTCCCAATAAAATATTTTAAAACATTTCACTCCCTATGCAAGATCAAATTACAGAAATAAAAATCCAGACAGAAACTGAATTGACAAGCACAGTGAAAGATTAGCCAGCAGTAACATTTACACAGCAGTTTCCAAAATATCTATTAAAGGCATAATAATACTTTCACCAAATAGGTAATACAATAAAGAGCCTGAATATTAATAGTAGCAAACTTTTAATCTTATTTTCTTTACAATCTTGCTACTTACTGTAAAAACCCAAATCTATCTGTAACTTTGTAAAGATGGTAGTCAGCATCTTCCCACGGTTCAATCTGAGCACCCTCACGTCCCTAAGGGGAAAGAAAAATATAAAAAGCCAAATTATATTTTATGACACAATAAATAAAGACACATAAGAGAGCATTCAAGCATTGAAAGCATAACCTTTGGGACACTTTGGGACATGGTGGCAGGAGGTTAGAGGAGGGGGAGGAGAACACCAGTCCTAAACTAACCAGCCAAGAAAAAGGAGAGCAGAACACCTATCCCAGCCCTTACCAACAGTATTTTCATCACAGGAAATCTCTTTTGGTCACTGCTATACACAAAATACATTTCAACCAGAGTCACAGTAATCCCACACCTGTTGTTAAACTCCACAATAATCCATCAAGGTCCCCACAGTGCCCTCTACTCGTTTCATTTCCCAAGTCCTGAACAATCACCTGCAAGAGCACATCCTGCAGACAGTCCTGAGTTAATGTCCATGCTGACAAACAATGCAGCACTGAGTTTTCCCTCAATTATGCATTCATTCATGTCCCATTCTTCCTCTCCAATCGTCAGGCTTGCATAAGTTTAACTACATTTCAGCTCTATCTACTTCTGGTATGGGCTATGCAGAGATTACTGGCTATGAAATCATGCCACCACTCAGAACATGAAGTGTATTGGGTTTGTGTGGCCTGGTTTTAGTAGCAGGGGGCTCCAGGGGTGGTTTCTCTGAGAAGCTGCTGGAAGCTTCCCCCATATCCAACAGAGACAAAGTCAGCCAGCTCCAGTAAGGACCTGCCACTGGTCATGGCCCAGGCCACACTGGAGCAGGCTTGGTGGCAGGATTTGTGACCCCATGGGGGACCCACGCTGGAGCACCTGTGCCTGAAGGACTGACCCTGATGCAGGGACCAGTACTGGAGCAGCCCATGGGAAGAACCCACACTGAAGTTGTTCATGGAGAACTTCAGCCTGTGCGACAGACTCCACACTGGAAAAAGGGAAGAGTTGAAGGAGTCAAACCCCCAAGCAGGAAAGAGTCACACAAACAACACGAGATGAACTGACCACAGCCCCCATTCCCCATCCTCCTGCTCTGCTCAGGTGGAGGAGGGAGGTAGAGAAAACTGGGAGCTAAGCTGAGCCCAGGAAGAAGGGAAGGTTGGGGAAAAAATATTTTAGATCTAGTTTTGATTTTCTTATTGTCCTACTCTGATTTGATTGGTAATAAATTAAGCAGATTACCTCAGCTCAGGTCTGCTTTGCCTACAACAGTCATTGGTGAAGGATCTCTCCCTGCCTTTATCCCAACTCATGAGCCTTTTGTTGTGTTTTCTCTCCCCTGCCCAGCTGAGGATGGCAGTGACTGAGCAGCTTTGCAGAGCACCTGGTGACAGCCTGCCACACACAAGCAGGTTTTTCCTTATTCTAAGGTGAGCCACTCATTTACTGCACACCGTGCAAACCACCAGCAAGTCTGGCACATAAAACATTTTGTGAACTCTACAAACAAGGCTATTGCTCTGTGCTCCAATGACACTTAAAAAGTCCCTAAGTGTTACAAAAATACTTGACTACCATGTAAGCATTCTAGGCATACTCTGTGCCAGGCTTTTCCTGACAAGGGTCCAAGAACAAACATGGTATGACCAGGGCATTTCTTTCATTTCCTACAACAATATCAGAAACAATACAGGTCACTCATCTTTTACTTTTTCTGCTATGATTTCAGTGTATGTACTACCATAACCAAAGACTGAATAAATTAAAAGTAAAATGAAAGTCCTTCCAATCTCACAGTTACACTGAGGATCCTTAAACATCCCACTTGCACTACTTCTAATACAATACACTCCCTGAAATAGTCCCAAAGTAACTTGCTATGCACCTGAAAAATGAGTTGATTGAGTCATTATCCAGAATAACCCCTGTGGAGGGAGAGTTTAATTCACCCAGAGGCCAGTGTATCATTAAACATCAGATTAGTACTCAACAGAGTATTTTAAACAACAGCTAGCTGGAATCATGATTCAGTTTTTAAACAGACATATTACTAAGATGCATTACAAAATGTCTTTTAAATTACTAAAAAGTTCACTTACTCTGTCATACTTGGCAACTATCTCTGCTCTTTCCTGGGCAAGTTTGATAGCAGCATCCTGCTCAGCATCTGCACCTGTAGAGGAATTAAAATAATGCTGTTCAGATTTTCTCCCTTGTGAAAAAAGAACTGCAGCCAAATACTTGGAAAATCAACCTCAGGGAGACTACTTCAATGGAGAAATGCCAAAACTATTGTGTCAAAGCAAAATATGACCTTGGTGCATGTCTTGAATACTGCTCAAAGCAAAGTACAGTTACTGCACACTATCTTAATTGCTGAGTGTAGAATATTTCTGATTTTCCACCAATGTAGATATTAAATACAGTAAAAAAATAATTCTGCACAACCCACTAACTGAGAGACTGAAGAAAGTACTAAAGGCCACTAATTGGCAATTCCACAAACATTCTCATAGTCAAAGAAAGCTGGAGCATTCACTACTGGCTTAAAACAAAATTGTGATGTATTTACAGGATTTGTAGAGATATTGGAATACTGAGGAAATACTGCATGGCTTCTTAGAAATTGCCTAAAACTTATTTCTCAGAAAACAGAGAAGGATGTTGTTTACAGTGTCAGAACTGCAACTCAGGCAACCCAGAGCTGGAATAAGTGTAAGGATATGACAACAGGAAGGTTGACAGCAAGAAAAAAAAAAAAACAATGTGTGAGTAAGCACTGGACATGAGGACACTGCAGATGCAGCATTTACTACATGAGTGGAGTTCAAATTTTGCTCAGTCCTATTCCCTGAGCAGAAACCATCTCTGGGACTTGGACAGGAACAGAGAGCACCAAGAAAAGAAAAGTTGCTGTTTTGAATATCCAGCAACAGAACATACTTCAATATCCCAAATATAATTATACCAAACCAATTAGGTAAATCAGCTTTAATTAGTAAGTTTGTGAAAGATTCAAGAGTTGAATTATTTTGATTATTAAAAAGCAATGAACTTCAGATAAAGAAAGGCTTGAAAAAGGTTTAAAATATATTTCAATCTAACACTGTTATAAAAATAACTTCAAGCATGTGGCGTTTTTTCACTATCTAGTTCATGGCAACATAATGAACTTCAGTAATTGTACATACCAACCATCTGGGCCATGAAATAGAAAAACAGATCAGATATTACAGTTTTCTATCATATGACATTAACACAATTATTCGTTCGAACCTAGTGTTTCTTTAATAAAGGTTACCTACATATTTTTCAACATTTAGACAAGAAGTTGTGCCAAGGTGGCCTTCTAAGCCATCTGTTAGAGATTTAACATGGTCTCTGCTTGTGTTCACTCCTCTTTTCTTCAGGGAAACGCTAAGAGAACCCCAGAATGACCCAGCATAGACACAAGAACCAGCATTCAGACAACAGCACTGCTTGTCCCAAGCTTCCCCTAAGGGAAAGTCTGGCTGCTTCTTCAAAGCATTCATTTATGAACCCCAGAAGTCACACTTGGTTACCCTCACCTGGCCCCCTTTGTCACCATCATTTGCTAATCATATTACTCTTGTTTATTAAGAATACATAGAGCTCTGTCATTTTTTCCAGTGTGCAGCAGAACCAGCACACGTATTTACAGAGTTATTTGAGGGAGAAAAAAAAATAAATAATCCAATCTGCTATATTTGGAAGCTTCACATCTCTAAGCTGCAACACTGACAAATTGTTTCCTCCTTGTAAGATAAAGGGTGAGTAGAATCATTTCATATTGCTCAGACTTTGGTGTGTCCAAGCAGGGCAATTCTCCTCCTGTGCTTTCAGATGCTGGATCCACCTTTATTCCTAAGCCAAAAGAGGACTCAAGACACAGAGCAGTTGGGTCTCAGGTTTGCTTTTCTCTGGCACAGCTTTACAGCCACTGCAGGGCTCTGTTAGCCTGGCTGCCCATGTGAGCTCTGAGCAAGACACATCTCCACAGCCCTCCCAAGCTCCTCCCCAGCCTTGTCACACCCAAGGGCACAGGCACAACTTCACAGCGCTGCCAGGGCATTCCAGCACTGTCTACTCCCCCAGCACAATTACAACAATGTGGTTCCTAATCTTTACTAGCTGACGTAGCAGTGTCTGCTGAACTGACCATGTCCACTAAAGCTACCAAATCAACACTGACAAGAAGCAGTGGATGAACCCTGGTTTTACTTTCAAAGTGAGAAGATAAAGGAATTGTAACCAAAATTAAATTGTGTTTCCTTCTGTAAGACAGATCTGTGCTTACAGCAAGTCTTTACAGAAGACCAATTATGGATTTTTGAAAAGCAAACTTTTAACCTCCTTAGAAACCTAACATTCCTTCAGCAACTTCAAGTACTGCTTGACCCTAATCTCCACTTCTCCAATGCACAGCTGTGGGGAAAAGCTCCCTTGTTTAAAGTACACCTGCTGCTGAGCTTCAAGAAATAGGTAAAAAGTCCTATCACTAATTTCCAAGTAGAAGAGATTAGATTTAATTCGAGAAAGAGTGAAAGAGTGTGGCTAAATATAAGCAGACAATATTGTAATACACAGTAGTCAGTACATTCACATAGTATGTAGTTGATACATTGTTTAAACAGAATTAAAAATTGCTTCTATTTTTATTTTCAAATGTGTTCAAAAGGACATAGATCTTCAAAAACACAGACAGAATAATAGTGTACGCTGAAAAAAGTTTAAACCTTTGCTTAAAAGAATGCCAAACTGTATTTGCACCAAAAAGCAAGTTCCTGATTTATGCTGAAAATGTGGCCATGGCTTACCATCCCTTCCTCTGCATAAGCAATGTGTGAATCAAAGTTTGGCATGTTCTGTGTCTCATGACAATTCAATTACATTTAGTGTGCAAATTATCATATTCATTGCCTTTAAAGTAATCCTCTTTGCTTTCTGCCAGAATCATCTTAACCTTCCAGCTGCACTGAGATAGTTCAATGTTTCATTAATCCGTCAATACTGAAAACCCAGAAAACAGCTTGAGATGGGGGCAAGAGGTTTTATTTTGGGAGATAAGCATTAAACATGATTTTTCTTATAAGAGGAAATATTTCAATATATCCAACTTAGAAATTACACACTGATTCCTGATAATGTAAAAGCTAAATATGGGAATAAGAAAAATTCTTCAGCACAAAAATACATCACTATGAAATTGAAAACAAATAACTGGTATTCTAAAGTCTTATCTGTTTTGTTCAGTGTTATCTCAGTGAAAGCAGTTAAAAATATGATACAAGTATGATTAAATTTACTAATTAAAAGTTAGCATTACAGATTATACAGGAAACAATGCCATCTCAAATGAGGTCGACAAGATATTGTCAATTAAGTAGTACAGAGAGCTGATCTGAACTACAAAATACTAGCAATGACCTGATGATAAATTCTGTCAATGATGGCATGATAAACAGCACTTTCAAGTCCCCCCAAAACCAGTCAGGCTTATAAAAGGCACAAGCAGCATGGCTAAAATCCTGCTCAGCATCAATCACAGAATGACAGGTTGGAAGGGACCTCAAGGACCATCTAGTCCAAGCTTTCTTGGCAAAAGCACAGTCTAGACAAGATGGTCCAGCACCCTGCTCAGTTGAATCTTAGTGTCCAGTCTTGGGGAATCCAACACTGTCCTTATTATTCCAATTATTATTGGAATATTATTCCAATGGCTGTTCTCACTGTGAAAATTTCCAGGTGTCCTGAATCTCCTCAGGAGTAATAGACATAATGCAAACTAAAAATATACAACACTATGTTCTGTTAATGAATGCTAAACTATCTGGAAGAGACTAACTGCCATAAGTGACATTTAACAGCAAAACAACAGATCCAAGTAAAAATAAAGCACTAGTAAAGAAAAAATAAGGTTGTGGCCTATAAACAGATGTAAAAGTTAGATTCTCAATTTCACTAAAACTTCTCAAGGATAGAGATTTTTGCAAGAAACGGAGTTATGGTTTGATGATCCAATGAAACTAAAAAAAATCCTGCCTCACTCTCGCTTTTATGCCATCTTCTCTCTTCTGTTCCACATGGAGGAAGAGTAGCTGTAGATGTAGTCACCTACAGATACCAGAGAACCTTGACCCAAGAACCCCCTATAATCCACCTAATCATATATTTTAAGGTGGGGGTAGGGAGAAGTGGGGGGAAAAGGAATTTACAATAACGTAATTTTGTATTCATTTAAATCACTGAGCTAAACACTGAGGATCCCTCTTGCAGTCCCTGCAGTAGCTCAGTTTTCCACAATAAAGGAGAGGGAACTGCCAGCACTATCCCTTATGTTTCCAGCAGTGAAGAAGGAGCTGAACAGCCTGTGACAGCCTGGCAGCAGCTCAGCTGCTCCTGGTGGGGGTGACTAACACAGAGCCCATAGTTACACCTGGCTTCCATCACAGCCTGGCAGAACTGAGCTGCTGCTGAGGGAGGAATGGCCAGAAAACAGCAAAACACTGGTCTTTCCCACAAAAAGAAAAGCTGCTGCTCTACAAAGTTTACTAAGTACCTGTATTTTGAATTGTTTGTCTAATCCTGCGTGGCTTCTAATCCTGTTCAGCTACAGAACTGCAAACCAGTAAGGCAAAGCCTTTTTTAAAGTGATCTCCATGTGCCATCCACTGAGCACACATCTCTAGTCCCTACAAAAGTAGTCATATAACTTCTAGGAATGGTCTTTGGGGTTACTCAAACTCATTAGTGCTGTTCTCTCTGAAAGAGCCTAAAAAATGACTAGCCTGTACCTCACCTGTCAAAGGTAACAACCATGGAGTAGCTCCCTCATGAAGGTAGTATGAAATGAGTGCCACTGAGAGCCAGTGAGTTCCTTACACTGAAGGAGTAGTAGGTACAAGATACATCGCAGTGCTCATGCATCAGCAGCAGTATCATAAACTGCCTCTTACAGATGTGTCATAAATTTAAGAAGAATCACAGATTTGTTTAGGTTGGGAAAGACTTTCAAGATCATTGAGTCCAGCAATCAACCCATCACTGCCAAGCCCACCACCAAACCATGCTCCCAAGTGCCTTTAAATACCTCAAGGGATGGTGGTGACTTCACCACTTCCCTAGGCAGCCTATTTCCAGTGCTTGACAACCCTTTTGGGAATAAAATTTTTCCTAACATCCAATCTAAACCACTCCAATGCATCTTGAAGTCGTTTCATCTCATTCTGTCATTTGTTACCTGCAAGAAGAGCCCAGCCCCCACCTGGCTACACCCCCCTGTCAGGGAGCTGTAGAGAGTGAACAGTTGCCCCCTTGAGCCTCCTTTTCTCCAGGATAAACATCCCCCAGCTCCCTCAGTCACTCTTCATAGGACCTGTGCTCCAGACCCTATCACATCTCCATGCCCTTCTCTAGACACACTCCATCACCTCAATGTCCTTCTTGTCACAAGGGGGCCAAAACTGATCCCAGGATTTGAGGTATGGCCTCATCAGTATTGAGTACAGGGAGACAATCACAGCCCTGGTCCTGTTGGCCACACCATTTCTGGTACAGGCCAGGATGCCACTGGCCTTCCTGGTCACCTGGGCACACACTGGCTCAGGCTCACCCACTGTGGACCAGCACCCTCACAAGAGATGTCTCTTTCCACGGGGCTGAGGCTCAATATACTAAGAGCATCCTGTGTAACCTTATCCTAAATTCTGAAAAGAGATTTCTTCCTTTTTTGTCCTTTAACCCACCATCATTGTCTTCCAACAGCAGAAGACTCTGAAAACCCCAAAAGAATTGAAAATGTTAACGTTTCCCATTACTTTACTAAAATTCTTGCTTGTTTGCACATTACACATCCCACTGCTCAAAGAGCTGCACTGGCACCAATTCCTGTCTGTAGGCACTACCACCAGCTGCTACACATCTACACATTCAAAGCACAGATCAGAGCAATAAACAAAGTCTCTGGTCATAGCAGCAAGTCCCTTAAATACTCAGGCTGTTTATTTTCCTTCCAGTTCATTCCCATCAACAACAAAATAAAAGCCATGACGTACACTTCATAGTATTTTGTTTTGGGTACACAATGTTCAAAAGGAAGAATCTTGGTAAATACCTGCACATCAGTACTAAACCTGCTCTGAACAAAAGGGATTAAGCGTCATTTATTAAACTTTCTCTTCATGCAGAGAGAACTTCTAACTCAGAGAACAACTTTTAACATAAAATGAACTAGTTAGTTAGAAAAACAATCCCTTTTGCATAGCAACACTTTCTCTGAAACACATATTTCCAGAAGTTAACTGAGCTAGATTTCTTCCACCATTAAACATCCCTTAAATATTATTAAGTATTTAAAACTCTGTTATCACTAATTTGAAATGAAAAAGAAGTAAAACAGCACAATATAAACAATTAAAGACCAGTACATAAAATTCTACACAAAACTTTACCAGTCTTTAGACTGTCATTTTCATTTTCTTCCAAGTCCTTGTAGAGCTCTGTTTTAGTCTTCATGAAGTAAATCTGTTTGCTTCTAGACCATATTCTAAATCAGTGTTTATCAAAAATGACCAGGGGAAAAGTTCTCCTCCTCCACTTGCTGCATTTGTTCCACACAACTGAGCCACTTGACACGTGCTCCTTTTTCCAGACACAGCCCCTCTACAGCTCCAGGAGCTGCAGAGGCTGGAACAAAGATGCCATTTGTTAATGCCAAGTGTCACGAAGGCACCACGCTGGTGTTCTCCAGCCCAGCCCACAGCCCTGCATTCCAGCTCATAATAAACAAAAGAATTTGAACAAACAGCCTCAGAGGCCAGGGCTCCTGTAACACATCACTGTTATACTCTCGGGCAAAAATTCTTACTGGTGTTTTCCAAGTGCTGCAAGAAAAGCATCTCACTGAAAGGACTTACTTGAAATGGGGCTTGAAGTACCCTCCTTCCGGCTTATTACCTAAGAAACCACAAAATTAGGTAACTCTTAAAATACAGTTTCGATTTCTGCAACTAGCATCCCTTCGTAAGGATGGATATTTTACATATTTTCTGATCAAAACTCCTTTCCTGTTTAAGATGTCTTGGGGACTTGAAACATCTAGGATGTCAGGAGTTGGCAACAACATTTTTGTTGATAAATGACAGAAATTCAGGAGTAAAACCTGAAAACCAGATCTCCATACCAAATACCTCATCACAAACACACAAAGCCATTCTCCTGCCCAGACTTTAGCCCTCACACAGGTTCTCTCACACAACCTCTATTCTGCTGCTGTGTGAAGCCTGCAGCCAGGAACCAGCCAATTCCATATCCTAACCTAAGCAAGTCAGGGCACACCCACTACCAGACACTTTGTGAAGCCAGCTGAAAGTTGATCAATGGCACTGGCACAGGTTACCCAGGGGAGCTGTGGAATCTCTCTCCATCCTTGGAGATGTTCCTAAGTTGTCTGGATGTGGTCCTGGGCAACCAGCTCTGCACAGCCCTGCTTGAGCACAGGGTTGGACCAGACAGGTCTCTTCCAGCCTCAACCCTTTTGTGGTTTTCTTGTGGTTTTAACACTCAGAGAAGTGTTAAAATGCCAGGAACAGGAGATCTGATCAAGCGTGTTGGACTATTCTTTTTTCCCCAGAGACTGAAAAAAGAACAGTTCCTTCAATTGTTTTAACCTTCCTCCCCATATCGTCTGGCAGAGCACCGAGCCTGGAAATGAGCAGCAGCTCCTTTGTCTTTAACCCTGATTACTGCTCATGGATCCCACCCAAGCTCAGGTGTCAATAGTTTAGTCTCTGGAATCAGTATGAGTTTAGACTAAGCCAATGCCATGTCTACTACCAGGCACATTTCCCTCAAAAGCAGTATTTTCTTACTGCTGACACACACAACAGCAATCCTCTTGCTACACAGAAATAATCTTCCACTTTGCTCATAACAGAACTACTGAACTGAAACCAGCTACTTTCTGTTTCCTTATCTGTGAGCATATTTGCGGTGAGGATAAAAAGAACTCACACATAAAGAACACAAGCATTTGTCCCACATTAACTCTCTCACCCCTTCACCACTTGAAAACAACTTGTTTTTTAACATCACTGCTGCTCTTCTACCACACACCAAACCCCGGCACCAAAAATCCATATTACTGACACACACACACACACATATATATAGTATAGATATACTAGAGATATCTATAATGATACTTCTGTCTCTCAAGTTTAGCATGTCTGGTTTTATGGGTGTTTTTCAAGTAGACTTACACAGAGAAAGGGTAAGATTTTGGCTTAACTGAAATTTCTCTCTATTCCAAAGAAAAGAAAATCTAGAAGAGTAAAACTCTTTGTAAAATCAATATATTGCATTGTGCTCTGCACTAAAAAAATACCATTGCAGCAGCAAAACACATGCACCCTCCCCCTCTTAATAATCAGCATTCAGAGTAGACACTATTGTAGTTTTACAGCATGAGGAGTAATGAGTGAAAAACATGAAAGTAAAGATTTAACTTCCCTTAAACGTGACTGAACTCTCATCTTAATAAAAAAAATCAAGTTTCACTATGGTAGAGCTCTTGCAGTTTTGCAAAATCCCCTATGAGACACTGCACATTCACCAATGGAAAATGGTCACTTTAGAAATTAGTAGAATTAACTGCTACTAAAAACCCTCTCAAATCAATTTTGAAGTGATCCCCAAAGGACTCAAAGCAAGAGCAGAAAAATCAAGGCAGCCCTGCTAAGTGATAATTCACAGAAGAAGCCAGTGTCAAAACATGAAATGTGAATTTAGGAGTCTATGTATTGCATAGAATTTAAACTAAATACTCTGTCTTGTTTTTAAGCAACAATGGATTAAAGGGCTTACAGAAACTCTACCAATATTAATCAATTACTGCAACATGCCTATCATTTTATTTTTAATAACACAGCCTTACTAACACTTTTAGTTAATGAAGCAATGAAAGCACAAAACTCAGAATAAAACAGAAATAAAACAGAAAACTAATATACTCTAATAAAATACAACTTGGCCATTTAATTAGTCCTAATTTGCAATTTGTTTTTCTGTTTGGTTCATGTAAATAACTACACCTTAAAATTAGATCACTCCATCAGCAATGCCTACACCTAACCAGCTGGAAGCTGCAGTTGGAATGCTCATGTCATCACCTCTCTACTGAGCCTTATGAACGTTCCCACAAGGGTTACAAAAGTGGAGTGACAAGATCTGGCAGGGTTCTACTGTAATTCCATTTTACAAAGTGTTGTGTACAGTCATAAGCCAGAAGATAATTAATTTGCTGAAGGTTAACATAATCAGTAGCAAAGCCAGAAGAAACCATACTTGCCAATTTTTAACAAGCTACACTGGAAACAGTAAACCAAATTTTGAACAGTGCTCCTTTCTTGAAAGAGAAAGAGGACAAAAGCAACACACAACCCACCCTTCTGCCCAGACCTCTGTCAGCACAACCTGAAACATTTATGGCAGCTCTTAATAGACCTAAATGTAAAAACTCAGGCTGGGTATAATTTGGGGCTTGCCAGTACGTAAAGACTGGTCTGACTTGTGCCACAACTAGCTCATGTCTTATGTCTAAGCTTAACTCATCCTTTGTTCTTCTCTTTCCAAGGGTGTAGTTGGTATCTGGCCTTTTCATCACAGTTTTTCTCTTTCCTCAGTGTTATGAAAAGAACAGCATTGTGGCCACGAAGAAGTGGTCACTCACCTACACATTTGTCTTTGAGGAGATGCAAACGCTGCAGAGCTCAGCCATGTCAGCCCTGTGAGCAGCTGTTCCAGGGGTGATGGGAGCAGATCTGCACCCCACTGTTCCAGGGACACAGTGAGCCTTGTGTGTGGAACATGTTATAACCCAGCAGCCATGGCACAACAGAGACACAGCCTTCATGGAAAACACAGGAGGTTTTCTACTACATGCAAATCATTTTACGGTCTTCCACCAAAAGATTACATTTCTTAGAACTCCTACTGTGGCTACAACTGATCCCACTGTAACATATAATCTGTTTCATCTCCAGCTCATGACTATTACTCCCACACTCCCCCTGAAATCCATGACCTTTCCCAGCACTAGCCCTAGCCTTTACAATTATGTCTTAATAAAATATGCTGCAAATCATCTGCTGCATTATATGGTAAGATCAGACACTTGACCTCAAAAGCAGTATTGACAGATGAAAAGCAGAAATATTTCAGGAATTTTACCCTCAACCTAATATAAGTCAAGGCATCCTTTTACACCAGTGGCTTTTCAGGTACTGGTACTTCTTTTATAAGCAAATTTAGCTGAAAATGCCTTTTTTTTTTGTTTTTTTTTTTTTTTGATCTCTTGTACTTTAAAAGTAAATTATGATTGCAGTTCCCAGAGGCTTTTGAGAACTAAAATATCCCTTCTGTACACTGATACTGCTCATACTTCTTTTAACCATGACAGGCTACTAAACACACAAGCAAAACCATCTTTCAGCAAGACTGAACACAGCAGTTCACTGCAATAAATTTCCTCTTTGCGTTCCCAATGCCATACATCAGGATTCACCAGTAACATAAATCAAAAGAACATTAAAAATTCTCTGAAACGTTGACATTATTTCCGACATAATTTCAGATTTCCGGTTTTGAACATCATAATTAGTGGTAGAATATGAATGTTTTCACAGCACTAAGATTTGCAGTATCAATTTAAGAGTAAAATGGTTCTAATACTTTCAATTCTGACACAAAGTAGAACATTTCATAACAAATGCTATGCTTCCCACGTTAACAGATTATATTTAAGTAGTCAGTTGCCACACTGCACTAATTATGGTAAGTCTTCTGATTAATCATTTTTCTCTCTGGATTAGTCAAAATTAATGAAGCAAACAATAATTATATTTTTAAATTCAGCGTTAATTATGTGAAGTCTGTTCCTGGTTTAAAACATCACCAAGACAACACTCATACACACTCTAAATGAAGTGTTTTAAAAGAGGGCAGTTCTTAATTTTTGAGCAAGTTGGTTTATTTCTTCTGTAGGGCTAGAGAAAGTAAAACAGGTCTCTAGTTACAAAATATTATCTATGTTGGTATCATTTTATACTGGCTAAAATAAAGAGATTTGTTCTTCTACACAGACTGGCTTTGAATACACTAACATACCCACAGTCCAGCTCATCATTTAATTACACAGCCGATTTAACTGATTACAACGGGAAGAAAAGAAGGGTTTGTTTTTGTAATAGATGCTATTCTGCCACTTAACAAGACTAAGAGCTCCAAGCCAGCTCAGAAAAACACTGGCTCTGACAAAGCGGCAGGAGTAGGACTTGAACAGAAACATCGGGACACA
>VZTT01025506.1:26313-36907 GCA_013400855.1 Buphagus erythrorhynchus | reverse complement strand
TCCTCCTCCTCCTCCTCCCCCTGGCTCCCCTTCCCTCCTCCCGGCAGGACCGGCCGCCAGCGGGGGGAGGCGCTCGGCGGCCGCGCCGCCCTCTGGCGGCAGCAGCGGGAGAGGCAGCGCCCTGGGCCCCGCGCTCCCGGGGCGCTCGTCACGGGGACGGGCAGTGAGTGAGCATCCTGCCCCAAATATTCCCAGTAACGCCGCTCTCCTCGGCTATTAACTCTTATTAACTTGGAACGGGCTGCCTGGGAGGTGGTGGAGTCACCGACTCTAAGGAAAGACTGGATGTGGCACTCCCTGGTGTGGTTGACATGGTGGTGTTCAGTCAAGGGTTGGACTCGATGATCTCAGAGGTCTTTTCCAACCTAATTGGTTCTGTTATTCTGTGAAATGTTACCCAGCACTCCAACAGGAGCCTCATCCATCAAAGCAAGGGACCTAATTCATCTCTAAAACAAGCCTCACCCAAGAGAGCACATGGCACCTTCAGATAGCCTTTCCTAAACTGCGTGTGTGACCAGGAGTGGGGACACAGAGTGCAGCACGGAGTACAGCCATGTGACCTGGAGCACAGCCTTGGCACTGCAGCCTCCACAGCTAAAATGATTCACCCTATCTGGCTAAAGAAATGCAGACCTGGAGCTGCACAAAACTGGTTTTAGGGGTAACACAAAGGACAAACTAGATTCTAACATGCATATATATTCACGATACATGTGATAGACAATAAAGGTTTGTTCATTAAAAACAGGAATTAGATAAGCTTAAGCAAGAAAAATGTAAACTGCGATATCCTGTTGGCAAGAACTTAAGGAAAGTGCAAGCTTGAGCAACATTGAATAACCATATATGTAAAGGTCATTTACAGGGCAGCGTGAAGCTCCGAGGATGAAGAGGATGACTTCCTCCCACGACCACCGGAGGGCAGAAAACGACCCCCTAGCAACAGGTCATGCAGACGCAGAGTACATCTATATGACACGTCAGCAGGAAGTATAGACTCTATAAGAACTGGTGTGTCGAAAAGGGAAGCGCACACCTTTGGCGGAGCTGAGACTCCCTGGCCGCCTAGCGCTGTCCTTTGCTTGTTACCGCTTGCTCAATAAATCGACATTGCTTAAATTACTTATAATTGGCCTCTTTGATCTTCCTTGTCAATGACAATACAGACAGTAAATTTGGATATAACAGAGCCACAGATCAATGAAGAAAGATCAAAAATGTGAAACCTTGTTAGCAAACAAAAAGTGACCCCACATGAATCCTGGCACAAGGAAGAAGAAACCATCCACAACAATGTCAGATTTGTCCTAATGAAGCACTCTATGTTAGCAACAATAAGTCCCCCCCTACACCCCAGAATTAAACTGCTGTCCTTCACTCCCACGGAGGCCACAGAAAGGCAAGCAGTGATAGGACTAGAAACTCAGCAGTGTGTAGAAAATTATCAGTGTAACGTTATTCTTTCTTTTTCCTGTAACAATTAGATATTTATTAATAATTATTAGAATTTCACATTTCAACTACAGTAGCAAGAAACATTTCTTGGCATATAACATGTAAGGTGTGCTTCCTCTTTGCCCTTAAACATGATTTTGAGTGTAACACCTGGTGGGCCTATGTAACAATTCTTTTCATGCTGGCTACATACAAACATTAATTCTATCCAGGTCTATTTCTACACATTTTCCCATCAAATACTTTTCACACAGACCACTCCTAGAAACCTAGCCATTCAGTATGACCTCACTGGAGAAAAATGGTGCCGAGTCCAAGTCAGCCATAAACTATTCTTAATCCTGTAAGGCCAAACAGTATGGAACCCAGCTTGGATCTTTCTTCAAAACACTGCAACTTTTAGATCTATGGCATTCTTTTCCAGACAGGCCAAGGGTTTGCAATAGGATACCTTGAATAGTCCAGAGAAGTGATCGTGAAGATGAACGAAAACCTTCTCACGGTCATAAACGCTCATTCCCACTGCAAGCTCAGGCAAGCACATTTACATCACAGTAACTTTGTAGTAGACCTCACACTTTCCTTTAAAACTATCACAATAGGAATATGTTAGCCAGACTTTTTTGGAGTACTCAACCTGCTTTATGTATTTTCTAAACACACATCCCCTGATATCACAAGAGAAGGGAAAATGAGGCACAAGTGTGGACAACAACAGCTTGTTATTTGCCTTACAGAACAACTACTTGTTGCTGACATTCCAATCACTAAATAAGTTACTGGCCTCAATAATGATAATTCTGATGACAACTAAGTAGAAACTTACATACTATTTCTCTGTCTGATTTTATGTGCATGCTCATCATTACCAGGAAAAAGAAAAAGAGAAGTATAAAGTTATCCTCCATTTCTAGAACTATAACAATATAAAATACATGAAACCTTTTGCTTAACAGGTATATCTACATTTGCTTGGCTTTCCTTATAAGTTTCAGAAGTGTTTCCCACTCCTTCTTCCATTTCTCTGTTTTGTGCTGGTTTCTTCAAGAATTCACATCACAAGGATCATGCCCACAACATTTGGGATAAACATAAGACTTTTCACTTTCAAAATCGTTAAGATATACCCATGTTCCAATGTTTCCCCATGCAGTGAGTGTGTAAGGAAAAAAAACCCAGCCTTTTGCTGAGATGAAATAAGTGTTTTGGCTTGTCACAAATATAAGAAAAATTCCTTTGTAACAACCCCCAAGAAATATGGAACTCTACCATGAAACATGGTGTTCTCCAACTGTTAAGAAAAATAGCACCTAAGTGTTTTAAATCTTATAGTTATGTCTGTGATGAGGAAGTAGGAAATAAAGCTTTTTCTTGAATTCTACTCTACTTACATACTCAGATTGTGTTTGTTTATTATTCTAACTACCCCACTGAGAATTTCCATCTCAGGAAGGTTGAAAATAATGAACTTTCTGTTAGGGAACACAGAGGTTTAGAACACCACCAAGCCTCCCTTCTTTATGGTATTACATATATTTTAGATTCCTAAATAATGCAAATGTAGCACTGTTGCTGTCCCGCCTCTGAGATTAGAAAGGAGGGGCTGCAAATACAAATAAATGCTGCCATATATATACCTACACACATACATATATATATGTATATATATATATGTAAAATTATGCATATCAAATGCAAAGGCTGACATGTGATTCAAAAGTAGCTTGCTCCTTGTGCAGGCACTGCAGCAGTGCCTCTGGATACCCTGGTGGCTCTGTCATCTCTTTCTATAGAAGGGCTATAATACAGGGAAACAGAGAAGTTATGAACCAGACACCATAGCAATTACTGAGTTAGAGAACTTGCCTGCAGCTACTTTGTTCTTTCAGCCATTTGACAAAGGTTTCATCCAGGAATGAGAGAGTTTCCATAAGTTCTTTCAATAAGTGGGGCAGAAAGACCTCTCTGTCTGAGACCGCCCTGCAAAGCATGAGAGTAAAGTTCGGTTCCAGCTCTTCCTCAGGCTTCTGCAATTGGAACCTCTCTGTCCTACTCAGGAAGTTACGTAAGGAGGGGCATAACTTTAAGTGATGACTAATCCCATGGAAATGAGCAAAACCAATCCAAATGAGTTCAGAATCACACAATTACTTTTTAAATTACAACATGCATTTGGAAACAGAGTTTCCCAGCTTTCAGCTACTCAAGGCAGTTATTCAATGCCAGTTCCAGTCCATTATTATATACCCTAAAATACTGATACCCTGGGAATACACCTGCATTTGTCAAACACTAGGCAGTGGGCTGGAGCGGGGGTGCTCTGATACTCTGCAGCGCTTAGATCTGAACTACCCTTGCTTGTCCCCTTTGGACCATTCTGAACAGCTCTCCCTGGGAGAAACCTCTAGTAGCAGGGAAAGCCCCCCACACTCTACACATGACTCAGTCAGTGACACTTGGCCTCACTTGCCCCATCTTGCTCAGAACTGATAATGTTGCGGTATCAGCACGTGCATGCTGTAAACCTGACAACGAAATCACTGAGAGACCTCAGCCCTCCAGTCAACCCTTGTGGCAGCCCACAATGTAGTCTGAGTTTAATCTCTCCTCTTCCTGGGTTAAACTGGAAAGTACTTGTTCTTAAGTAAAATTTGAGGACTCCATTTAAGCTAAGTCGTGGAGCCTTCAATGAAAGCCTTATAGAGAACTGGTGTGCAGCTGTAGCAAAAAGTCCCTGGAACAGAGTTCAACCAAGCAATTTTTCATGATAGAGACTGCTGTTATTAGATCACACACTCTCTAGAAAGGACTTGGAAAAACACTGGGTGTGAAGCAGTCAGTCACAGATTCTTATAAGATTGTAAAGATGGATCAAAGACAATTCCTTTCCTATGGGGCAGTAATGAGTGCTTAACTGTGTCTGTCAGTCAGCTCCTCTGTCTTCTAAGAGAGAAACAGTGAAAATAGCATCTGCAGTTTATCTTCTGGTGCTCATTTAGGATTGTCCAAGAGGCAGAATATATACACTCAGAGGAGGGGGCAGGACACAGGAATTTCAACATTTAACTATTACAGATCAAGCTACAGATAAGAAATAGAAGATCTTTCAAGCTGTGGAACTTAACACAGGTCCCCAGAGTTCAGGTGATGAGATTATGAGATGCTCCAGTCTACTGTACTGCACACAGTCAAGGAGAAAATTCTATAGGCAGATGTAGAGGACTGAAGCTTTTCAGTCTTGATTATAAGCCAAGGGCATGTTGCCTGCTCCCTTGGTCAAAAGAACAGCTTGCCTGAAGAACTGTCAGACTTGCTATTCTCTCCTGTTTGGTCTCCTGCTGCTTCCATCTGACACAGAACTGCCTCTACCAAGCACATCTGAGCTTTTTCTATTTTTCCTGCTGAAATGTAGCTATTTAAAAATATGAAACATATGTTCTAAACTACCTGATCCTGTATTTTAATAAATTAGAGAAAATATTACCTTGTAAACTGAAAGTCAAAATATAGATAAACAATAAGGGATTTAACTGAGCAAAATAATGTATGAAGAAAATGCTTCCATAAGTTTTAAAGAGCTTAGTGGCTACATTAACTACTTTCCCTAGCTTCTAATTCTTACAAGAAAAAGTGGTGTAAAGGATCACCCACTTTTCTCAACTGTGTACTAAGTCATAGTGGTAGGGAAAAAGAATGAGACAAACTGTTCAAGAAACACTGAAGTCGGTGGTTAACTAACGTCCTATGAATTTGTCTTTAACATTTCTATTAAATGTCTTTAACATTGCTGGTTTGACAAGCTGTAAACATCATGATCACTCAAGCACTGATGAACCTGCATCAGCTCTTGGGATTTATCCCTCAAGACGTCCCATGCCTCACAAATAACTTCCATATGTTCTCTTTCGCCTTATTACAGCTGCCCTGTAAACCATGACAGTTCAGAAACCAACTCAAACATTGTTATGACATCCCAATTTGGCAGCCAAAAAAAAACCCGAAATAATCCCTGGGAGTGGAAGAGGTAAGCAGTCACAATAATAACCTGAGATGTTCAGCCAGCTTGGAACATCTTAATGAGGCTTTAGACTCTGGAAAAATCCATCCCATAATATGGTGACACAAAGACTTTGGGGTCTGTCTGTCTTACAGCTTTTAATGACAGTAATCTCAAGAAGCAAAGGGGCTGTATACTTAGATGTGAACACTCTAAACAGTGCCAGGTGCATAGCAGTTGGTTTCTTCAGCCGAAGTAGTTTTCCTTTGAAGTAGCTCAGGTGTGCACAGTAATCATGTCATTGAACAAGCACTGAGCTGGAAAATTGTGCCACTTCAGAAGTAGCTTTGAGCTGGGTGTTGGACCAGATGACCTCAAAACTTCTTTCTCAGCTTAATTATTCTCTTATTCTGAGGTGGTAGGGAGAAGAATAGAAAAAGACATGACACCTACCTGACACATACCTGCAGACAAAATCAGTCAACTTTGGATATGTAAACTCTCTCTCACTACCAGCAACAGAAGTTGGTATTTGCTGCCTGTTGAGGCCTCCCATTTAGGCAAAACAGCAGTAAAAAGTCATTATATCAGTCGTTATTGAAGGTAAAATGATTCAGTTCTGAGCTTGCCAACCATCCTTGCTTATGAATAAGTCACCTAACAACCATCCCTTGATATGAACAAAGCCACATGAAATATCTTCTATGCAATAAAAATTGATTTAACTGTCTGAAAAGGACTTCTGCATCCTGATTATCTTCATTGAAAGATGGACATCTGCCTTGTCCTTCTCAGTGACATAAGGGGAAACAAGGGTTGGCATAGTTAACCAGATGAGCAGCTTATTGATCAAAACTGACAGTAGGAGCCAGAGCACTCCTCACTCAGAAGTTTTCAATTAAGAAGTGGCCCTTAGGAGCCATTAAAGCCTGGTGTCACTTCAGAGCAACTGCACTCATCGTAGCCTGTATTAGCCTCAAAGTAGTTTTAGATTATGTCTACCTGCAATTGCTCCCTTAGGACTCTTTCATTCTGCTTTTGATATGGGAAGTCAAAAAGAACTGGATCAAAAAAAAAAAACAGAAAGCCATATCTGGTACAGAACCATTCAAGTACAATAACATGAAGTCAACATGACACAAGGAAACTACAAAAGTCAAAAGGAGTTTGAGAGTTTGATGGCAACATGATCTAGGCAAACATTGCCCAAACCCTCAAAATACACTGTCCTAAATCAAGACCACTCAGTTAAGAGTCTGGAAAAACTGCTTTGTGACCAAGCAGTACAGCACACCGGGCATAACAGCAGTACCAAGTTTTTACACAGCTCTACAGAAAACACAACCAATCCTAAGCAAATGACTGTGACATGCACAGTAAACCTCAATAACAAGCTTTGTGTAGACAGTATGGAGAAGAAAACAACTAGTTGGTTGAATTTTACCTAAAAAGCTGTAAAAACTTGGTGTAATGGGTCTGGCCAGGATGGAGTTAACTTCCTTAATAAGAGCTCTTACGGTGCTATCCTTCGCCCCAAGCTGAGCAGGAAGTTGAGAGAGGACCCAAACTGGCCAAGGGCATAGTCTATATAATATAAAGTTATACTACCCAATAGAAGCTGGATTAGAAGAAGGGGTGTGTGCATGGCCTCCAAGGTGGCTGATGTCTGAAGCTGGGCTAGACACTGCACTAAGGGATGGTGAACCATTGCCTTGGCATCACTTGGGTCTTTCCCCCTTTTTATTCCTTCATTTAGTAAAGTATCTTTATCTCAGCCCACAGTTTTTGTTCTCATTTTACCCACTGTCATGCTGTGGGAGGAGGAATAGTGAGGAAGCAGCTGTGAGGGTGCTCAGCCGTTGACCAGGGTCAATCCACAACCCTTGGTAACAATCTCTTCTAAAGCTATGACATTCTGGTCTTTTCATCACCTTTATTGGGCAGTGAATTTACTGTAACACATTGTGGTCTGAATAATAGGTTTGAAAGACAAAACATTGTTTTCAGCAGATTTATCTACTACAGAATGTACAATGTTAAAACCATGGAATGGGATTGAACAGGATTTTGAAAGAAACTGAAGAGGTTCTTTCATATCTGCTCACAGCAGGACCCAGGCTGCTTCTCAAATCATGCAGATGCCAGAAATCAGAAGTATCCTTCAGTTGTGCAAGGCATTGTTTCCTAGTTCCTGGCTTGACACTGAGCTTCAAACCTTGCTGGAGCCAAAAGGTACCTCCTTGTTTTAATTTTAGGACATTATTTCTCATCAAATCCTTAATGGGCCTAGAAAAAGTCCTAAATAATTTTTTAATACTTGAGAAGTAGTTACATGTTTCTTTTCAATTTCTGTTCCCACTAAAAACAATAAAAAAGTAGAATGCTTCCAGTGTTGGATCACTGGTCCTCAACCATTCTCATAGTGTATACTTAAAGCTTCTGTCTCATTTTTCAGCTCTGAAACTGAGTTATCTGTTACTTCAAGTTTATTTGTGAGGCTCTGAAAGAAGAATGAAAGGCCTTGAACTTAAAGAACTGCATTGTGATGAGTTCTAGGGGAATATAAATTTATAAAGCTGGTTAGATTATGCACTACAAACAGATAATCCAAGAAATGTATTTTAATGATCTGCTCTTTAATTCTGCAGTTGGCTCAGATTCTAGTGAACACACTCCTTTCAAGGCTTAACAGTGAAAACATTGACAAGTAGCAGGTTCATAAATTGTTTATAGCAGATACTACTGATACATTATTTGATATTGTTTCTGAAAATGCAACTGGTTGGCAACATTTTCAAAGAATAAGAAATACTTCTACGAAGGTTTATATTTATGCTGAACTTCTGTCTTTATGTTGAACGTCAACATATATGGAAGCAGGACTGGGTTTTTTAAAATCCAAATTTTTAAAAAATCACTATTATTCTTCCAGCTTTCATCAGAATACCTTCTCCCAAGTAATTTACTACTGACACTGATCTACATAACTCTGACTGTGCTCTTCCATGAGACTTTCTGAAATAATGTCAAAGCTTAATTTTGCACATTTCCCTCAAATACAGCCATAAAGTAAAAATTAATGGAAAAACTGCATTTCTTTTTACTGGTTCTTTCACTTCCACAGTAGTCACTGCTGTGTAACTGGTCAGAAAATTTTCAAAATGCAGTCTCTGATGCTTTAATTAGTTTGAAGACAAAATACTATTAGTTATCTACTGAGTACTTTGTACAATAAATTTAATGAGCCCTGGAAAAAAAAATCATCCTGATGTAAGGAAAAGTGTATTTGTTGTATGTTTTTATATCAGTCTCCTCATTTGGAGCAAAGTTTTTGTACTTGCCAGGAAGGAGATCAAGGTCCAATCAAAAATACCTAAATACAACTCAAAAGTAAACCTAGAGGAATCTTGACCTTAAGAAGCACATAGTGGTATCTGATATATCAGCCCTGCTACAGACACAAATCAGCTCTGAATTTAAAAATTGTTTTTAACTGAATTTTATTAAAAACAATAAAACACACAGGTGCTATTTCTGCTTTTTGCATTTATTGTACAGCTTCATCACAGGCTGGCTGGTGCACATGCACATGAAAGTAGTTTGGCTGTACCGAATATCTTTCCATTTCAGCACTTGAAATCAAAACACCACTTCCCTAAACAGAGGAACATCAGTTCTTGGTTAAAAATCCATTACTATTTAAAGCAAGATGATTACTTAAAATCAAACTAAAAAAAGAAAAAAAAAAAAAAGAGAGAGAAGAAAGAAGGCAACTTGTTCTGCGTTCTGACTTGCCTTATATAGTTATGCTAAAGGAAAAAAGGCGTAGAGCCAACATTGTGAAGGCTTACATGAGGCAATGGTGCCACCCAATGTCCAGAAGTTATACATAAATTTCTTTTTCTTTATTGATCCAAGAACAAAATAACCCCAAACTCAACAAACTGTGTGTAATGTTATTAGTAATCATAACTGTGTGTGAAGGCTCGGCTCAGGCATAAGATTAACAGATGTGGTAAATTTCCAAGTAGGCAAATATTTTTTTAATTTCAGCTTGAATTCTCTGTAAAACGAATATTAGCATAGCCCAGGCAAATCCATTCAAGCTGTCAAAACACTTCTACCAGCATTTTCCTAAGGTCCTCATTATTTTAGTTTCTCACTTTTTGAGCCCTCTCAGCTGGGGCCTCTCACACGGATCAGTCTTCAGCATGTTTCAAGCAGTGCAGGAACTTCACTATTACACTACTAAAATGAAAATTCTTGCACAATAATCCAGTTTGATAAAGGGATGAATCTAGCCTGTGTTCAAAGGACAGTAACTTTTTAGACAGGTACCTGTCACTATAAATAAAGAGTTTATAATATTGGAAAACTTCAGCAGCAAATCATTAATGACAACTACTGTTGAAAGTGCACATCTCGCTTTTGTTTTGAATTTTGCCCTCATCCCTCTACTAGAGGAACATTACGTGACTGCTTCTGAAATTAAAAAAAAAAGCTCTAATGAGAATATACCTCTTTCTTGTTTAATTCTAAGTCTCTAAATGTTTATTTATACCACTTTTCAGATAATGTGTTTTATGCTATAAAGCATTCTGCCAGCTTTTTGGGCTGTCTTGAACTCTTCCAAAATCATCTATAAATGTAAATACAAAACTATGCATGGCAAGTCATGCATGTTTACTAAAGCTCTCACATCACAAAAAATATTATTGTGTTAAGATCTATTTCCCTGTATTAGAATGTTCTGATATTTTTTCAAATATTACTTCTTTCTTTGCACTTGCTAGTTCATTATGCAGGTATGGGTTTCTGCTGCCTTATTTTCACCATATTCACAACCAAGTCTTATGTTCATGTGACAAATAAACAAGCTCCCTTCAGAGGCCTTTGCTTTTCAGAATGCATGTAATATTTCTTTGTCAAGCATATTGATTTTTTTCTTAAAAAAAATATTTCTGTAGTGTTAGATGCACGACCTTTGAGACATTCCTTGAAAAGGAAGCAATTTCATCTATTAATCACTCACTCAGCCTCTTGATTTTTAACTCTCAGTATTTAATCTTCCATCCAATAGATTTTAATAGCTTTCATATGAAAATAGAGTGAAGTTTTCAACTGTCAGAATACATTTTT